>VDFB02156866.1:61546-93311 GCA_007258455.2 Sequoia sempervirens
AAAGTTGTAATAAAAATTCATAATTACTTGGAAAAAAATTGCAAAAAAATATCGTCACATCGGGACATAGGTCCTCTACTTACATCCCACAAATCTCATAAAAATATTATCATTTTATTATGGTTAGGGTGATGAGGCAGAGACACCCTACTTCTTCTTTTTCCTGAAATTTAAGTATCACGTATTGAAATTTCTAGAATTACTATAAATAGATTTTTGTTTAAAAAAAAATAAGCCTAAGTAGTTTAGAAACTACATTCAATTTCCCACAGAATCTATTCTTACATGTTTTTGAAATAATATAGATAACTTATTCAAATTTTTACGTCAAGTTGCCTAACTCTAATTTTTTTGAATTTTCATTGCCACTTAAGGGCCTGTTTGGCCCATCATGATCCTGCACATACCCGGATAGAAGATGAATTTAGTTCCAGTGATCCAAATATGCCAATGTAAATGTGTCTTGAGTTGAGAGTTATGACAGAGGAAATTTTTTGTTAAAATCTCTTGGTGTCATCTATTTGTCCATACAAAGAAGGTTGCAGTGAGAGGTTGCAGTCCTTTTGATTTTACACACACCAGTTTAAGGTTTGTTGATGCCTGTTGGGATTAGAAGATTCATGCAAAGAATCAATGACATGCGTGCATAGGGTTAATGTTCATTGTTCTTGTTAATTTGTTCATTGTATTTGTTGAAGGGGAGACTTGTAAAGAAAATCTTTATCCATGTATGTGAAAAGGGGATATTGGTAATCCTGTATGCATTGTAAACAGAGTAGTATTCTATATCTTAATCTTTTTATATTGGAGTTGATTTTTTGGGTTAGTGATTTGCCAAAGAGGCTTTTCCAAAAAGGCATAAATTGTAGCTAGTGAGGCTTATTTTGTAGCCAGTAAGGCTTTTCCAATGAGGCACAAAAAGTAGCCATTGAGGCACAAAATGTGGTTAGTGAGGCTCTGTAATCAGTGGGATTTTATTAAGCCAGTGAGACAATTTTCTCAAGTGGCTTTTTATCCCTATGAGGGTTTTCCACTCATAAAAAAATATTGTGTTATGATTCTTTTGTGGTCCATGTGATTATCATGATTCATGCAATTTAGTCTTGCTCCTTCCTTTATCTACTTTGCAACATTTGAGTTTCCATGTTGTTTAAGGATTTGCTATTGGCTATCCCATTTGGTTACACTCTTGAAGTTTAACATTCAATGATTACAAAGAGGTTATGTGTTTTGAAAAACCATTGAGTTGAAGTTGATTATTGAAACACTAATTCACCCCCCCTCTCAGTGTTTCCTGTAGTCCAACAAGTGGTATCAGAGCTAGACCCTTGCACAAAGTTTAACCAACTTAAGGGTTCTTTGTAGTGGAGTACTCATTATGGAAAAAAGTAAAAGAAATAGAGGAAAAAGAAATACCCAACAGAGTTCTGAACAACAAACACCACTAAAACCTAGTACAAAAGATGATTTTGTTGTGAAGAGTGTAGAAAAAGAAGGAGATCACTTATTGAGTGATTTTGAACAAGAGTGTTATGGAAATGAATATGAGGTTGATATGGAAGGTGAACTCATCTATGCTCTTGATGAGATTAAGAAACTTAGAATGGAGAACCAAAGGTTAAAATTACATCTACAAGAGGAAAAAGAATCTAAGACCAAAACTCTTTTAGCCCTTCAAAATGCAAAAAAAAAAATAATAGATATGAAGGTTCAAGTTGTTGAAGTTAAGAAAATAGAGGAAGAAGTCAATAAGCAGCTAAAGGCCAAAGAAGTTGATTGTGAAAAGTATGAATCTGAGATAGTATCTTTGAGAGATGAATTAGGAAAAGCTTCTTCAAACTTACACAAGACACTCCAATTTGAAAAGAGTACTAAGTGCTTATATGATATGTTAAGTAAGCAAAAGCATCACAAAGAGGTTACTGGTTTGGGATATGAAGAAGGAAAAAATTCTGGGGTTAGAAAGACTCCAAGAAGGAAGATAGATCTAACCTATCACGCCGCTGCCAACTAAGACTGAAGAAAAGAAGAAATCAGAAGTTAAGATTGCTGATAGTAGATAGTTCAAGGACATCAACAAAGGAGGAAGAAGTAGAGCCAACCGGTCCACAGGATCTCCACCTACTTGGCGAGATCAATCAATGAGGTACAATTATTCATTTCCTGATTATTATTATTCATGTAATGGTTATGGGCATAAAGAAAGTTATTATAGAAGAAGGTCTCAAAGAAGTCAATATGCATTCTCTAGAAATATGAATGTAATATGTTATAAATTTCATAACCATGGTCATGTTGCAAAGTATTGAAGAATTAGGTTTGTGAAATAGGAGAGAAGAAATGATTGCTTACTTAAGAAAAAGACAAAGTCACAAGCATTTGGTGAGAAGAAGAAATCCGAGAAGAAAGTTTGGAGGAGGAAACAGGAAAAAAAATAGAAAGAACCTAAGCCTGTGCTTTAAGCACAAAAGGAATCTCCAAGTACATAAAAAGTAGCATGATGTGAGGGGGAGAGGATAATTGATATTTCATTTAAACCCCTTAGACAACAGCAATGAGGTTGTCAACAACAAAGATGAGAACTAAAGGAAAATGAATTAAAGACAGTTAAGAAGTCTGTAACAAGGTCAAGAGGTAGTCACCATGTCTCAAAAGTGTTAAGAGTAGATGCAGTGTAGTTGTGAAAAGAGTAATCAATCACTGGTACTTCAAAAGCGAAGGGCAGTTCAATCAAAGAAAGCAGTAGTTTTGGAGGAAATTCATTAAGGTGGTCGCAGATGTGTACATGTTTGAGATCAGTAAAGGAAGTGATTGTTTTGATTATCATTCATAGTTTACTTGCATTATTTTCTTATGTGCTTGTTCTGGAAAAACAGTTTGGGAAATCCCTTTTCATTTCAAATGTGTATTTCATCATAAGTCTTGAAGTGGAATCACGTTGTCATAGGAACAGTACAAAATCTTGCTGTGGTTGTCTTGTATAGTGAATTTGGTGCAATTATTTATGCTTGATATAAGGATAGCTTGCAAGCATTTAGCTCCATCATTGTATTGTTTCGGCTTGCAAGGTGTATAGAATCAATAATCACAGTGACAATGCTCAGTAGATTGTTTGTATGGCTTTTTGAGTATGAGACAGTCATATAATGCATACTCAGTGCACAATGATATCATGTGTTCATCTGCTTCTAACAATGTTTGTTTTGAAGCTAATCGTTATCTGGACAGTAACTGCACATGTTTGTCAATATGACAGTGATGCTCAACTTGTAAGCTGATAATCTTTGTTTGAGACAGTGACGTGAGTTTGTGAACATTCATGAAGGTTTCAATGCATTTGCTTGAAGCATGGTAGGAGTAATAAGAAGATGTATGGTTCTAGGGTGCAGTGAACAATGGTATAATTAGTTCATCTGATTCAACAATGATAGCTTGAACATGCTGTGACAGTCAGCTCAAAAGGGATAGGTGCCATGCTTTGTTATTATATGCATCTACTATCTGAGTTTGCAAAGTCCGCAAAAGGAAAATTGAGGATTGATATCTTTGCAGGGATATAGTGACAGTGATCTTGGAATTTTTGTTTGAAAAATTGGTATCCAATGTTCTCTTTGTACTTGCCGAGGTATCTTGGTCTTAGTGTCATTCGATTGTCCACAATGCTTTAGCAGTTTGTGTAGTGCAAAAATAAAAGTATATTCTATGGTAAATGTGTTAATTCAAAGTGCCAATTCAGAGGGACAGAGGTTGTACAAGTAAAGCAGTGTTGAGAGATACGAGATACCCATGACAGTGTGAATGTTGTTTGGGAGTGAATAGAACTATGATAAAGTAAAGTGGCATATTAGCTGCACAGTGGTCTTGCAAAACACAGTGGAGTATTGGATAAAAGGCATGTGAAGTTTCAACTTTCAAACAGAAATAAAGACATACCTTGATGGTAGGTGAAGCAAGGTGATAAATGGATAACAATGCATTCTTCCTGGTGACAGTAATAATTATGTTTCTTGTTATTGTGCACTGATTCAGTGATTCCAATGCATGTTTTTCTATTAGCATGCTTAACCTATTCTATTCAAGAAGTGTGCAGGAAAACATTGTGCACAGTGTTATGATGCATAGACAGTATATAAGACAGCGAACAGTGATGGTTTAAACAACTTTTAGTGCTGTGCTTGTAACCTTTTCTTCACAGTGTGAAAAATTCTTGCAACATAAAGTTGTCATCTACTATGCTTAAATGAGGACGGATCTCAGTCAAAATATGTATGCATATGGTCAAGTGGTTGTCTTACACATATAATAGTGCTTTTATGCTTCATTTTTTGATATCGAATCAAAGGCTTGCTTGCTGAAAGTCATAACAATATGGCTTGAGGCATATAATTTTTGTGTCTCAGTCTTATGACATTATGTCAGATAATGCACAATTTCATGTTGAGGTATTTCTTGTTGACTAGTTCAAGGTTCATGGTGATTTTAATGATATTTGCTTTGAGTCTATGATGCAGGGGGTGTTGTTTGCAAGTATTTTTTAGTCAATCTTGAACATTGATCTTCATTGTAAACCTCAATTCATGGTTTGCACATTTCAGTAAGGATTTTCCAAGAAAATAGGGAATGCAAGAGTATAATGGCAATTACTGATAGTATTCTTAGAGTACAAGTAACTTTAATATGGTTTTTGGAAAAAGGTCTGCAGGTACTCAAATTCAAATTCAATAAAGTGCAGTCATCTTGAGAAGTAGAAAAGGCAGTATCTTGATGAGCAAAGTGCAGGTGTGCAATGCAAAGTTATGGTATGCTGCATCATTAGACAGCGATATAGAGAATTGTAGATTATGGCATTTTTGTCTTTGAAATGCATAGTATTAGTTATGAGCATGCAGTATCTTTGCTTGATGGTACTTCAAGTGGAAGTTTTTAAATATATGCTCAGTGAAGTGTCATGATGTTTGTATCTCTATAATCTTGGTTATCACATAAGTTTCAAGAGCTTTGTCTTAGTAATAGTTCAATACAAGGAGTGCTCCTCAAAGTACTTTATCCTTGTAGTATTTCAGTATAGTGTGTGCACAGTGAAGTGATATATTGAAGGCTCTGCTACCTTGCTTATTGGATATACAGTGGATATTGGCATATTCAGTCTATCTGTTTCTCACAGTGCAATGAGTTAAATCTTGTTTGTTCAAGTTTTTTGGAGCAGTGTTTTTGGGTGAATTAGGTGGATCAGTTTTTTTTTTTTTTTATGGCTTGGTGTTGATGATAGTGTCTTTGCATGATGTTTGAAAATGATTGGAATAGTATGGAGTAGTGAGGTGAATTGCCTTATAGTCACAATGACTGGTTTGTTAGTGTGATCTCACTCTTAAGGAATGTATAGTGTGTAATGGCTTTGTCTCCAGAGGGGGAGTGATTGCTCGGTGACTAAGTGTCCTTTTTCATTGTTGTCAAATGGTTTTGACATCAATGCCAAAGGAGGATTTTGTTGGCATTGCATTGATTTTTCATTGATGTCAAAGATGTTTTAACTGGAGTTTTGATTGTGGTTCAAGGATAGAGTTATAACATTGATTAAGGTTTGTTCTACAAGGAAATGGTTTCCAATTGATTGTGGTTCTTCATTTACAAGGCAATGTGTAGATGCTGATTGTGGTTTGTCCAAAGGTTGTGAATGATACAAAGGTTAGGTAAAGGTTGTGAATGATACAAAGGTAAGGTAAAGGTTGTGAGCTCCATATTGAATTTCATACAAAAGTGTTATGCTTCATTGAGATTCAGTTTATACAAAGGTTTGAGAAGGTTTGAATCCAACACATGTTTCAACTCTAAAGGCTCAAAGGCATTCTTCACTTCATGGTTCAAAGGTGTGTTCTAAAACCCTAATCTAGGGTTTAGATTTCAAGATGCTTTCTACGTGCTGCTTTCGTTCTACTCTCTTAATTAAAGATTGAATATGGCTTGAGCTATAACATAAAAGCAAAATGATATGTTGGTTGACATTTGTCTTTAATAATGGCTTTGAGAAACCTGTGGATATACTTGGTTAAAGACTTTAATCAATGCTTATATGGCAGCCATCAGGTCTGTTAGTGAAGAACAGTTTTTCAACTGTTTACAAACTGAATGTTGGTAGATAGAACAGTGTGATACATTCTGAGGTTACTAACTGGAATGTAATGCGAGGATTTGGCAGCATGTTTAATATGCTGTGAGAAGATGCATTAAAGTTATGCTTTCAGTTTGAAAACACAGAGAAGGAATAAATAATGTTTTCTCAACATAGATGAATGTGCTTTAGCAAATGATTGAAGTATGAAGAACAAAATATGAATTTAGTTACAGTGATCTGAATATGTCGATGTAAATGTGTCTTGAGTTGAGAGTCATGACAGAGGAATTTTTTTGTTAAAATCTCTTGGTGTCATCTATCTGCCCATACAAAGAAGGTTGCAGTGAGAAGTTGTAGTTCTTTTGATATTACATACACCAGTTTAAGGCTTTTTGATGCTTGATGGGATTAGAATATTCATGCAAAGAATCAATGACATGTGTGCATAGGGTTAATGTTCATTTTTCTTGTTAATTTGTTCATTGTATTTGTTGAAGGGGAGACTTGTAAAGAAAATCTTTATCCATGTATATGAAAGGGGGATATTGGTAATCTGGTATGCATTGTAAATAGAGTAGTACTCTATATCTTAATCTTTTTGTATTGGAGTTGATTTGTGGGGTTAGTGGTTTTCAAGTGAGGCATACAAAATATCCAGTGAGGCTTTGCCAAAAAGGCATAAAATGTAGCCAGTGTGGCTTTTCCAATGAGGCATATTTTGTAGCCAGTGAGGCACAAAAAGTAGCTAGTGAGGCACAAAAATTAGCTAGTGAGGCTCTATAATCAGTGGGATTTTATTAAGTGAGTGAGACAATTTTCTTGAGTGGTTTTTTATGCCCATGATGGTTTTCCACTCATAAAAAATATTGTGTTATGATTCTTTTGTGGTCCATGTGATTATTGTGATTCATGCAATTTAGTCTTATTGTGTCCTTTATCTACCTTGCAACATTTGAGTTTTCATGTTGTTTAAGGATTTGCTATTTTCTATCACATTTGGTTACACTAGTGAAGTTGAACATTCAATGGTTACAAAGAGATTATGTATTTTGAAAAACCATTGAGTTGAAATTGATTATTGAAACACCGATTCACCACCCCCCTCTCAATGTTCCCCATACTCCAACAGACTCACCTATTAAGTTGTAAGTCAACCTCATACCTTGTCTAAATCCATCAAACCCCCACTACCATTCAAATCTCTAATGAAACATTTTGAAAAAATACATAAGCCCTAGGGTCAAATCTTAGGGTTTACCTTATTTTACATTTCAGGTAATATATTAACCAATGCTTATGATCTAGGGTGTTGATTTTGAGATGATTATGTTCCTTTTTTCCTTCACGCATATCATATTGTGTCAAAGTGCATCATTAAGTACACATTTTTCCAATTGGTTTATGCCAAGGGAGAAATTGTACTAGTCAAACCTCTATTATTGAGTTTGTGAATATTATAATTAAGCAAAATGGATGAGGATGATTCACTATGTGCACATCTGATGGAACTTGAGAAGCTAGATGAAAAATTCTTCTTGGAACTCTAAAGTTAGCAAGTTGAGAAAAAAGGAAAAAATAGTAGCATGAGGGCCACACTAACCATTGAGAGTTTCAACTTGGAAGCATGGTGTTGCTCTTTGACAGATGGTTTCAACAACACCTTTGTAAGTTAAAAATGAGTTGACTTGACCCTTATTTAGTTCATGAGGTTGCATAAAATGGTTCAATTAGTTTGAATAGGTTGGATGGTACCCCCTTAAGAGGTTGAGTAAATAGTTCCCAAATCAATCCCTATATGGAATAGTTGTGCATTACTTCCTCCTAATTTCTCTTAGATCTAAGAACTTTAATAATAAGGTTTTCTGACCAAGTTATTACACAATATTTATATTATTATTATGACCTTGTACCATTGCTATGATTTTGGGTCCCTCGTGGTCATTGTAATAACTCTCATACTTTTATTTCTTGCAAGTTCTTGATAGTTATCTTTTTTTGCACATCTTCTTTTATGAAGTTTTTTGTGACTTTATTTTCAAAGTATGGAAACATTCTTTTTGTGCTAGTGAGAAATAACTAATCGAGTTTGATACCTTGTCAAGATCAACAAAGAAAGGAAGGACATCAAAGTAAAAATATTTTTTTTGTACTTCATCTTTGTTACATCTACCCTCAACAATAAAATCATTGTTTCACAATAGAGCTGACCATCTAATTTGATCACTAGGAACAACCGCATTCCCATTAGAAATGGGAGGAAAAGTTTCAAGTATTGATTGAACAATACTGACCCACCCCAATCATAATTCTTATATTATTTGGTTTGTAATATGGGGGAAGCAAACTTGCACCAAGATAGAAAGCCTCATAATTCATGTCTATGCATTTATTTTCATCAATTCTTCTCTCATTTGGAAGTTTATTAATTACATCAACAAACCTGCTATAAATATGTGAAAAAAAATCACCATCTTGTTTGCTAGGGCCCTCCAAATATTCAATAAGAGAGTTAGGGTTGTAGACATGTGCATCTAAATCATTGAAATCAACAATAAAATCATCATGTTCATCATCAAACATTGTTGTTGTAACTTCTTTTGTACTCATACATGTAATATGATTGTTAGATTGCCTGGTTCCTAAATTAAGCATGATTATGTATCTCACAAAGTCAAATGTTTCTTATTCAAATGGTTTAAGGGAATGCACAACCAATTTATCATCTTGAAAATAAAATAATTGATTGTTGTGCACTCAAATGAGGTGTCACTATAATAATCAGGACTATATTCATAGGTATAGCTTACTATTCCATTGATCCAATATGAGTCAAGTGAATTCTTAGATTTTGACTCCTCTTTAAGAAAATGATCCATGATTATAAAACATACACCATGCTCAAAAAAGAATCCATACCTTTTCTAAAATATCTCCTTGCACAACAAATACTTCTTAAGGAAGAGAAAGAAGAGACAATTTTGTACCTTCAACTTGTTGCTACACTAGAATGAAAAAGACTTGTAGCATCACTAGAAAACACATGCCAAGAGAAAAATATTGGTTCAAAATAGGAAATTCACCACCTCATAAGATGAGGAAATCCTTAGAGAAAAAACTGTTTTCGATCGCTCACATCAGCAAAGTCCTCAAATTTGTTTCAACCCATTAATGTCTTCTTGAGTTGGTTTTCTACCAACTTGCACCAACAAGATCTTCCTTGGCAATGGCGCCATTATGTTGGGTTCCAAAACCATTTATCCACTTCTTACAATGAAATAACACACACAAGGCTTGGGTTGTCATCATGCAAGTGAAATTAGATCATCAATAGAACATGGAGAGTTACAGGTCAACTCTACGAGAGCAGGTTCTCTCTCCTACATTTTGAGCTTAGCTTAGAACTAGGAGGGTTTTCTTAGGGTTCTACCTTGAGAGGTATTTGAATCAAACAAAATGGACAACTAAAAGTAACTTCAACCAAATTGAACTAAATGCTTGACCTACAATATTGTCACTAGGTCAAGAAATATTGGTTTTTTAAACCCTTATATAGTTGATATGACTATAAAAGCAGACCCATAGAAAATGAAACTATTTTAGGTTCATAGAAGATAGTTTCCTTGGTTATATTGATATTCATGAATACACAAAAGGTGCTTCTAACTCTAAATTATTGATTAATGATGTGAGATTGATAACATGGTTTTAGAGTAGTTCCTTATCCATTAGGAAATAAAGTCACAATTTGTAATGAGCCTAGCTCAAACTGACCTCAAATTCTCAATTTTCTACCTTTGTAATTTTGTCAAACAATTGGTGTGCAATGTTCTTGTTTGTTGGTTAGAAGTTTCAGTTTGAAGTTTGATGCTTGTAACGAATACTAAATTGATTTGAAAGCTTGGAAAGGACATCTAGCATGTCTATGCTAGCATCTAGATGCAATGCAATCACTTTTTGTATTTTCAGATGCATATAAATGAGAAACTACATGAAGAAAATGCATCTACAACCAATTGACATTTTGTCAAACACTTGGCATGCATATTATTAAGCTAAGTACAAATTATATTAAAATGCTCAATAACAACTATAAATGATCATCAACTTACTTCTCCTTGATTGCAATGAGATCTCCAATGAATAATTTCTACCAAATGGGCAAGACTCTTGGCATTTACAATGATATCAAACTATGACATTGCTGTTGTGTATGCACACCTACAACTACAACACTAAAATCCTAATATGCAATGATATTAAGAACATTTTATAGTGGAACCTAATTGGAAGATGGCTCCCTTGATGTATGTTGATGAAGCAATCAAAAACCCAACAAAATGACCACTCCCTAAGCCAAGTCGAATACTCCAAGTTGCCGCCCCTGTTGTTGATAGAAATGCAGATATAAATTAATTTCCAGCTCTTTACAGCCTCAAATCACATCCAATGGAGTCGCCTAGCCCTATAGTGTCAAGCGCCTCCTTCTCCTTGCAAAATCAAACCACAATGTAGCCTCCTTATTCAAATTTGTGGCACCTATGCAAACTTCTCTCTGAATGTAATTTTTGATATTTAAAATCAGATTCTCTACAATGCAAGCCATCCTCCAAGATGACAAAATGAGTGAGATCCTTGATACCAAAATGATCTCCAATAAAGCTTCAAATCAATTTATGTAAAATTGGCCACTAATTTTTCCCAGTTGAGATGACTGAAGTATCACCTCCTCAAATGCAACCCTTCAGAAGATACTTCACTTCCTTAGTTATGCTATCAATGGGAGTTATCATTCCCAAAGACAATGGTATATCAGAAACCCTTGGCTCCACAAGTTCTCATAAAATGCAAATGTCAAATACTAGATGATGAGAAGAAAGCCAACACCATCTATTTATTCTTTTTACCTCAAGATGTCAGCCCCTTTTAGAAGCTTCCAAAAATAACAATAAAATATTATATTATATTTACACTTTATTATAATATTATAATATAACCCATAAAGTGCAAATATAAAATATAACACAATATGTTATCCAACAATGTGTTTTCTAACACATTGTGTTATCCAACATCTAGAATATCCAATAAATAATCATCCAAGCATCCAATGAGCCAACCAACACCTGGTTAACTGTTGAGAAGACCCTCAATCCATGCCCTATTAGCCTACGAGGGCCACTAATAGGCTAATCATTTTGATGTAAGAATGTCTAACTGGAAGGGGACATTACACAATTCATAGGAAGAGAACAAAGTGAAATCAAAGAACAATGAACTATGTATTTTCATACAAGAAAGATCATGGAATTTATAATAGAGCACACTTAGTTATCCAAAACATAACTACATACATCCATATATAAAATGAGAAAGACAATTACAAGACTTACAATGTTTTAACAATCATGTCACATTTGTTTAACTCAATATTACATTTGTGCCAACAATTGTGACAAGGGAAAATTCCTAGCTTTGACTAAGAAACTTTCTTAGATATATACCTAATTTCCTAGAGACATTATATGCAAAATCACCATCAATATTTATCTTCTCTAATTCCATTGGCTTGTATCTGACCAAAACAAATTGGACCAACATTTTTGGTTACCCTACAACACATTGGTAGCTTGCAAATATCTAGAGACCACCCAATGACCAAACCTCCCAAAAATGAATCCAAATCTATGTATATCAACCATGGGGTGTAAAATCCTAATTAATGCACTATAAAAACAAAAAAATCAATAGGAAAGATGGCACATTGAAAGAATGCTACTATTAAAGTGTTGTGGTTAGTTGATATTAGTAATCACCATTACGACAACGAGGTGGGTGAGTTAAAGTATAACACCATTCCATTTGGATCTCAAAACCATTTTGAAAATGATTTTGATAGTGAAATGGGATCCCCTTCATGTATCTTTCCTTATCACAAGCTTATGCTTACATTATATATGCACTAAGTTCCTATCAACACCATAGGCTGATTTTAAAACCCCAATGAATGTTATAGGCCTTTCATCAAAATTGCCTATGATTTTCCTTTGATTTTTGACACTTGGAATAAAAAAATCTTGTCCCTGGGGTTGTTTTAGAATCACCCCCAACCTCTGACACACAAAACATGTTATCTACCTTTTTTCAAAGATTAGACAAGTTATAAAAACCATTTAAGATCCTACATGTGGTTATACAAACATGTAGAGACTTTGATGCACAAGCCCTTGACCTACACCATTTGTATTCCATAAAATTTATGAAAATCATGTCAACATCCATCATGGGTTTTATAGCCTAGAAAAATTGTTGAAATTCCTTTTGAAAATAGTTTTATTCATAATCAACAAAGTTATAAAAATCCTTTTGGGCTTTGAAAAGGTTAGTAAAACCTTGTTAGCTCCTGACATAGGTTTTAGAACCTCAAATAAATTTTTGACAACACTTAGCCAATTTCAATTTTTTATCTTTGATGATTGAAATTAATAAAAAGGTGGAAGACAACATAGGAGAAAGATGCACTTTAACAAAGAGACCCACCCAAAGTATCTTGGATTGGTTATAAACCATGGGCCAATAGAGGCTAAAACTAGAAGGAGCTCAAGAAAAAATAAAGCATGTTTGAGTCCCAACATGCATGAATCAAAAAAATTGTGCATGAATAAATGAATAACTAGTAGCTTGGTTTCCATGGTGTTTATATAGGTTCAATGCTTCAAAAAAGATATATAGTAAAAGTGTATGATTACTTTATTTTGTGTCATAATATAAGAAATGTTAATTCATTTTCTTGTATCGACACCTCACCCTTACAATCACCCAATGACTACCATGAATTATTGTTGTATAGCTCAAGTACAACTATGCAAGTAAGTGCAAAGTGAGAGAAAAAATCCAATATGTGACATCATGGAAAAGAGTAATTTCGACAATATTTATATGATAAGTGATGCTATATAAAATTGTGAAGCCATTTGTATGATCATGTGTAGATGCCCACTCCAATTCCAACCTAGCATGTGATGTCAACAAGATTGAATGTGCTTTGGAACATGAAATAATTCCTTATATGGGTATGAATAACTCGCACATTTATGGATCAAAAGAATTTTAAAGTTCCTTTTGAGAAATGTTTCCATTTAAAAGGCCACAAAGTAGTAGTTAGGAATATGATTGACATGTGCCTAGCAATAGAGACAAGCTATGGATCCCTTCAAGATAAAGTTTGGGTGTGAAGACTTTAGTTCAACCTAAGTGGATGCAATAAGTGTAAAAATGAAAGAGTAACAAGCCTTGATCAACTTAAATTGGAATACAAAGCTTTCCTCAATATGCTTCACCATCTAGTGTGCACCATGTTACAACATATGCTAGAAATTTTAAAATATTTTTATAACCAATTTCAACTTTTACAAGATCAATATGGTTTACTAGATGATAATGATACAAACCTCACAAAATATCTAATCACCAATGCCAATGTCTTTTCTATGCAACATATTGTTCCATGCACTCACTAGAAAAATATTATAAAGGCTAACATTACCTATTGTGCCTAACGCTGCTACTATAATTCCACCAGCTTGGGGAGCACTTTAGGTTTTTTCTTTTGTTGTATGTGTTTGGAGGAATAAATATTTTTTTTTGTTAAAAATATTTTGGTACCATGCATGCCTTTTATCTAAGCTACATTATTATAATTACTTAACCTATTGTTGTATGCACCCACTAGTATAATATTTTGAAGGTCCAAACATTACCTATTGTGCTTGAGGTTACCACTAGAATTCCACCAACTTGTTATGAAAAGGTGTGTTGTACACCTTGTATAATGTTGTAATGTAATTTAATATTATTTGCAATGTACCTAGGGGATCTAGGGATGTGTGTATCACATGGGTTTCACATTCTTGGGGCCGCTTTATGTGTTGTATGTAACATTGTGATAAAGATTTAATGTGGATTTGCACATTGAGAAAATATTTAATATGTAGAAAACATAGTATCAAAAAGTAAATTAGGGGAGATCTTTCTTAAGCTCATGGTATTAGTCACATGGTTTATGTAATACCACTTGGTGGCTTTAATCAACCTTGTGTCTATAAAATCAAGCAAACGTATAGTTATCTAAGGTTGGCTAGTTTGGGGTTAGCTTGTGTGAGAATCTCTTGTAGGTTGCACGTGTTAGGGTTTTAAGCATGGCATAGGATGTGTGGCTACTTCTTGTTCACATGGAGAGCATGTAGAGAGCTTGATGTTTTCAAAGTTTAGTGTAGGAGTACAGTTAACATTGAGAGGGGGGGGTGAATTAGTGTTAACAATCAAATTTACTCTTTTATTTCTTTTAATAATTTTTAGATCATAAATGAACTTATGCAATACAAATCAAATGAACGGATAATGAGAAAAAACATATAAAAGATTGACACATAAATTGTCTTGAGTGGAAAACCTCATGGGGAATAAAACCACTCAAACTTGCCTCACTAGCCTTATCTGAAAATAATCTTTGTACAAAGCCTCACTGGCTAATTTGTCTCACTAACAATGATGCCATCTCATTGATAGTCTTATAGTGTTATCCCACTGATAGTCTTTTGAAATGTACAAGTATGAAAGAATTGTAAATATACAGTTGATCTCTGTTTCAAGAATAACATACTCTATTATGTAATGACCTTAGAATTAGATTCAAAAATTCCAACTACACATAACAATATATATTTCCTTTCTGAAACATATACTCTGTTCCTTTCAAAAATATCTCATCATTTAGAATGTGAGCACAATGAAGTATTTAACATGTTCTCTGTTCTCAAAAATAGAATTGGGAAAACCCTTTTGAAAAATTGAATCACCAACTTCCATTGAAAAACCAAAACTAAAACTGCCTTTGCCAGTTGTAAGAACAAATTTTCTTACACAATGATTAACCAAAATCCATTTGATCTATACAACATCCATCTTGCTAAGAATTCATTAAGAATAATAAAAAATTAATTATCATTTACCTTGTAGAACTAACACCCTTAACAAAGATAACTAATCATAGCCAAACACACAATAAACTCATAAAATAAGGATGTTCAACTTACAAGTTTCAAACAACAAAAATAAATTTGAATAAACCCTTAAGCCTAACAACAGACCCAACCAAGGTTTTTATTTGATTCTCCTTAACAAACAAAACATGTATTTACCGACCTAACAAAAGGTAATCATAAATTACTTCTTTTTGACTTGTCATAAAGATCTACATGGGATACTCAAAATATTAAACACACAGACCTAGCATTAAGATTTGTGCAGGTTACTTAAACAATCACTCAACCCATTAAGGACTGTTTTACTCCAGAAATCCCACATGCCCAGATAGACACAAAGAAAAAGATAAAGATTACACTGAGATTCCGCACAATCAAAACATCTTTACTGTCTTGCACATAACTATAATTTCTTGTCCCCTTGAAAACCATGCAACCGATTTCTAAAACAAGTCTTTGCTTACCACTGTCACCATGATTAGGGTAACAAACCCTGACAAACAAAAAATGAATCGAGTATGTTCACTGAAGTTTCAAAGAAGATTTTTGACTTTGACATAATGCCTTTTCAAATCCAGGAATTATGATGGGAAAAATTCTCATTCAACAAACAAAATAATCTCCACCGACAATGCATTGATTATTTTGACTTTATAAAACATTATCATTGCAACCTTTTGACGTTTCAATATTATCTTTGAGAAAACACATTTTTGCCACTTATCAAGGATTTCCTCACAATGAAACCTATAGTATATTTGTAATCACAAAAATTTATTTGTATATGCACTATGACAATGTGTTTCCTTATAAAAATGCAATGTGCCTTTTGAACATGCTTTGAATAAACAACTTGCCATTGCACCTGAACAATTGTATCATGAAGACTTTAAAAAAATGCGAGGATATATAATATGCAGATGAACTTTATAATCTTAAACTGAAAGCTGATCAATATGCCAAGCTGACTATAACCAAACTGTAAAACATATCAATCACTGGAATATGCCAAATGCAAGTGATGATGCCAAGATAGATCATAATAGATATATAAACTCATGCAAGAAGAACTGAACTAAAAGATCACCATGTGCAATGTTATCTCGGAATCTAGCAGCGCTCGTTCCATGAATAACCCCCTACGAAACTTGTCTATTTCCTAGGATTCGTGAAGTTCAAGTATGCATAACAAAGTGATTTTCAAGCCACCTCGAAATGCATTCCAAAGCCTCAAATAGTCAATTCGAGCATTCCCCCTTGTTCGCCTCACAAAGACCTTTGAAACAAGCCCCTTCGCGAAGTCTCACTGTTCGTACCTAGCAAATTGTGAAAGATGCAGTTGCACTGAAAAAGTGCGCTCCTGCTCTCAAGCCAAATTTGGCTAAGTATGAAAAGTGCAGGGGTGCTAAATTTTAGCGCCCCTACATGAAAGTGAACTTTCCAAAAATGTAATAGCGCTGAATTTTAGCGCTATTACACTTTTTCCTAATACTTAATTTTTTTGGGCTCTGGCGCGTTTCTTCATGGTTTTCGCATTTTTCATCAATCGTGCCACTTTTCGTGCCTAAATTTATTGCTCGACTTTAGTTAGGTTTTCAATTTTCTCTTTCACTTAAAAGTGTTTTATTTCACCATTTTCTTTGTTTATGATCTTTGTTCTTCCTCTCTTCATGTTGGGCGAGTTCTCCTCAAACTGCAAACACGTTTTTTGGAAATTTGAGGTTCCTCTCCAACAATCTTCATGTTTACATCTTGGTAAGTCGTTATCCCTGCTTTCTCTTTATTCTTCTTTCGTTTTTGTACATATCTGGAGATTTTCATATGCGTTTTTATCTTACCTTCGTTCTCTTCAAACGTTTTTCATCCCCACACTCGTATTCTTCCTCTCCATTCGCATTTTTGTTTCTCATGCCCTTTCCATGCTTCTTCTTCATAAAGTTTTTGTGTGTCATACGTGTTTTTCTCCATTCGCATTTTTCCATTTGCCCTCATGTGATGGAACCCTCACGTTTTGTTTTGAAAATGCATTTTTCTTTCTTCTTCCTAACGTTTCAATTTGCAATCTCTTCTTTGCACATCATTCTTTTTTATGCACTTCTCTCCAACGTTTTTTGTGTTGGCTTCCTTCTTTGTCGCCCTTGCAATCACGTCTTAACACAAGCACATTGAAGAAACTCTTGTTTTGTAAGGAAGTTATCCTTGGCTCTCATCCACATTGGCGATGTTTGTGATGGCAATAAAATGAATTTTAGTTGTAGCTCTATCCAAAGGAAAACAAATTTTGTTTTCAAAGCATTCCATGTTACAAGAAAATGACAAAGTGCCATTTTCATGCACCATTACATCTGTTTTACCAAAATATGCCAAAGATGCAGAAGCGCTAAAATTTAGCGCCCTGACATGTTGAACATGTTGAAATAGAATCTAACTCTGAGAGATGCAGGAGCGCTAAAATTTAGTGCCCCTGCATCAAAACTGAAATCTCCAAAGATGTAAGGGTGCTAAATTTTAGCGCCCTTACACTTTTCACAATCTTTTTTAGACAAGCTTCATTTTTTTCCATTTCTCTCCTGAACCTTGTTCCTTCTGTTTTGTGCATCGTTTTGCATGCCTTGTCATCTGCTCCACGTTTCGCCATCATCGTTGCTCATTTTTCACATTCCCATGCTACCTAACGACTAATGTTTGTTCTGGCTCAAAACACCTTGCAGTCTCTTTTCAAAGATCTTCAAAGTTAGAGTGATCAAAGTTCTAGTTGTTTTTGATGACTACCAGTAAACAACCGTCTTCTTCAAAAGCAAAAGGAAAAATGAAGTACAAATATCAAGGTGTCTGTCCACCAACCGTAGTGGTCTCCAAGGTGGAAGAGATAAAAGATATAGAGGTTGGTCATCAGGACTTGGTTGATTTTGAAAAGCAAACAGAGACGAAGCCTCTTCCTGATCCAATGAGAGCGATTGTACACAACAACCTTCATTTGGTGGCAATGTTCCCTATAGTTGCACATAATATAGAGTTTGTTCTTTAGGTGGCATCTCACTACATTAGAGAGAGTAGAAGTGTGATCGATTCTTCCAGGCACGAGATTCTGAGACTAGACCTTGATTTCTTTGACATTGTTTTCAAGGTTCCTCATATGGAGAAATACATTGATATTTCTATACAAAAAGCACAAGAGGTTTTTGACACTGATCCCAATAAGGCTAAAAACCCAATAAATACTCAATGGTTAAAGAAGCCTAGGCAATTTGTTTCTAGATGGCCAAAGGGACTCCTGCAAAGTGATTTCAAGGATGACGTCAAAGATATGATCACATTTTTAATTAGAGTGAAAGGCTTGCCAGAATCGTCCACTTTTCATGATTGGATGTATGAATACATCAGAATTATAAGAAGATAAAAGGTGCACATTGACTGGGGCAAACAGATTAGTGATGAAATACATGAGAAGTTGATCAATGTGCCTTCCACATTGAAATTCTATATGACTTCTTACCTGGTGTATGCGGCGGCTGTAATGAGGCAATTCCTAGGTTTATCTACAAAAGGGAATCGGATGATGGTACCTCTGTACAAATTTTTCTATCAATTGGAGCTGAAGGAAAGCTTTCATCACTTCAGGCGGGTCATAGATGCTTTCTTCGTGCCTTTGCTTTTCAATTTTGATCCGGCTCTTGAAAGAAGGAGAGTATCTGATGAGGCTTATAAGGTGGTAAGTAAAGTTGGATGCCTATTTCTTCAATTCCCAACGTTTACTTACTTAAGAGTAGGGTGCTACACTGGTTGTCCCTACATGCTACCACGTTATCCTTCGGATAAGTGGGTTCTCATGGAAACATGCAGACAGTTGATGTCAGTGTAAAAAGAACGAAGAAACAACCACAAGCGTGGATTCAAGTTCCCACTAACCATTGGCTGATATACTATCCCCACTGCACAAAAGGCTAAGTCTGTTTATGCTGAAATGCAGATCATGACAATCAAGACCTACAGTATAGGTTTGATTTTGATTACCGAGATGTCAGAAAAATATTACAAAAAGGTCATCATCACAAGTACCATTTTGAAGACATCTGGGCTAATTACAGAGATGAAGAAGCCATTCACAAAATGGACTATTGCAGGTTAACTGTTCAATAGATTAGAGACCTTGATATCGCTAACCTACCAGAGGATTTTGTAGATCCTGGTGATATCATGAATGCTATCTATGATGAGCAAGGAATTGCTAAAAGGTCCTTGCCTGCAATTCAATGGTCTAGAAAAGAAATTACCAGCATAAGAGAGAGGTTGAGGCCAATCCTAGCCAACACTGCAGAATGGTTACATAAACATGGTTATGAAATGAAAAGTTTCAGAACAGACTCAGAAGGAGAGGAATCTGAAGCAGAAGCTCGCCAACAGCAAGAACTCCGCAACAAAAATAAATCAGCGGTTGTTCCCACTTCTTCACGAAGAGGTCCTAGGATCAAGTTTATTGTTGGCAAGAAAGATACTTAGTCCGTCCCAAAGACATAAATCATGGTATCTAATCCATCCCGCTCTAAAGGTAAAAATTATATTCCAGAAGAGGTAGATTCCGATGAAGATAGAACTTCAAGTGATCAATCTGCTGAAGATGAAGATTCAGCAGAAGTAGACTCTGATGCAAAAGAAGATTTTGAAGAAGGATCTCAAGGTGATTTTGAAGGTGAACCAGAATCAGAGAGACAAGAGGGTGATCAACAGGAACCTGGGCATGATCAAGAAAGAACTACTTCTCCTCCTGAGAATGAAGTTGAGGAAATTCCCAGAACGACATCGCCTGTGACTTCCAATGTTCCTCATACCCCTCCAAATTCAAGAACTCCTCCACCTCCTATTCCCTTGTCACCTATTCCTACCACATGCATTCTTGCAGCTGAGATATCCACTATCCCTGCAGCATCAACCCCGCTTGATACTCCCTCAGTGACAAGCATCCATATGGTTGATATACTGTCAAGTCCTCCATCATCCATTCCTAGCCTGTCTTCACCAACGTATGATATCACTTCTGAAAATGAATTCAATCATTTCATGAATGAGTCAATGCGTGATCAACTCAATGTGCAAACTTTAGGAGCAATGATGACAGACACTTTTCCTATTGTCATGATACCCATGGTAACTTCAGACATGACAATAACTTCAGAAGTAACGATGACAGTTGAATTGACAATGAATCCAAAAGTTCACACCTTCTTTCTTCCCCCTTGGCTAATATCTCAAGTGTCAAAGCGTAAAAAGCAAATGATTTCTCCAGAGGAGCTTGACCTCAAAGAGATAGTCCTTCCAAAGGCTAAAGGGAAGAAAAAGGCAAAAGTATACTCAAGGCTGAACGTTGATAAGTCTGGCCACAAGTATGCAGAGATTGGCATACCACCACATGAAGAAGGTGATGTCAATATGGAAGACTACACGGTGACAAAGGTCCAGCTTGGCAAGGTTACCAATGAAAGTGCAAAGGCCGATGCGCAAGTCACTTTGGATATCTTGGCTGGAAGACTGGATAAAGTAGAGCAAGCTCGCAATATGTACAAACAGAGGGCAGAGCATTATGCCATTTTTGTAAAGAGACTTGCAGGTTCTCCAAGTAATGCACAACCGCTGACCGTGGTAAGTATTGAAGACCCAACTGTCAAGAAAGCTGAGAAGTTCACCTCCAAAGGAAAAGTGTTGTATGATTTTGTTGAGAAGATCATTGAACATAGATCTCAGATTATAATTGCTGCAGACGAGAAAACTACCTTGTTGGCCAAGCTCACCACAGAGCTTGATAAAGAGAAAAGTGCACTTTCCTAGGAGCGCAGAGACATGGAGAAATGCCTGTTGTCATGGTCAGAGATGAAACAGGTAAAGCTCAGTAAATTGGTGGAAGTTGGGGTAATTCCTCACAAATAAAAGTTCGTTGAGGTAAGAGAATCTTTGAAACATAGAATTCAAGTAATTCAATCTCTTACAGAGGATCTCCACCAAGTACAGGAAGATGTCAAAGGACATCGTGCTATTCTTGAAAAAGGTATCAAAGAGTTGCATGGTCAACTTCTTGAGGAGAATCGTATCTTCCTGCTGGCCATAGAAATATCTCAGATCTTCAAAGAAGCCATCATGGAATTTATTGACAGTTCAGACTTTTCAGAAGATTCACTGAACATCATTTGTGATACAAGGCTCACATTGGATAACCTGAAAATGCATCTTGACAGGTGCAAGAAGGTTCACTCATCTGCCATGAGATCAATCACGGGAATTCACATCATTGTGGATTACACCATTGGTCTAGATGAGAAGTTTGTGCAAGAGACTAGGAGGAAATATGAAGACTTCCGCACCCAAGGCAAAGAAACATGAAGCAGCCTCCTATTCTCCAGTGTTAGAAATTTCTGGTGCATCCCTTTATGCATCTTGTAAATATTTCTTGACATTTCAAATGTCTCTTTTTGTAAATTGTAATTACACCAAGCTCAAAGATGTAATCTTTTGAAAACAAATTACACTTTGACTTTGGTCAAAGTTAGGTGAGATCTCCATAAATCGCTCACCTAACTTTCCTTAATTTCCTAAATTAGTTTCCTAATTTTTCTCATCCCTCTTTCTATATAATGTGAGGGATTTCCATTGTAAATTTATCCTTTAGTATTTTGCAACGAAGTGCTACCCTTTTTTGAAGCAAAATTGTGAAACTTTGCGTTCATACTTTGTGAATGGAATTCGATCGATAAAGAAGAGGATTGCAAACCAAACTTTGCGTTGGATTCGATAATTTTATGAATTGATCTTATTTGGTGGTAATTAGGTGATGAAATCTAAAGGACTCTAAGTGATTTATGTAAACTTTGTGTTGCATCTATTATTTAGATTTGCATTTGTGTTTTTGTTTATCATTCGGCTGAATAATCTACAAGACTTTGTGCTTGTAATTATTCATGTTCTTTGGATACTACTATTGAATGATCTACAAGACTTTGTGCTTGTAATCGTTTATGCTCTTTGATAATTTGGTTGGATGATCTACAAGACTTTGCCCTTGTAATTGTTCACGTTGTTCGAGGAATTGCTGCGTCTAAGAAGACTTTGTGCTTCTAACGTGACAAATGATACATCTTCACAGATCCAACATTGATAAAGCTACGAAATGACTTTGTGCCTTCGTGAGCTTTCCCTTTTACTTTATTTGTTTATTGTTAATTACTTTTGGTATCTCTATGCTTTTCTTTGACAAGATAGAGGTATTGGTATTACTGCTAGTTGACCATTTAAAGTTGTTAAGAATTGTGAACTTCCAACAGTGAAGCATTGTAAACATCTTCTCTGAAAAAAGAGAGAAGGATGAATGTAACACACCCCCCCACTTTGTAAGTTTTGTGTACATTTTGTAATTACTTGTTTGTTTTACTATCGCTTCTGTCAGCAGTAAGAAGGGCACCTCCCCTTTCCGAGAGGAGAGATTTACATCTCACATAGCTATGGCTGAAGTCCAAGTTGTGTAATCTATCAAAAAGATGATTACATAATTTTCACCCAACATGCACAACCTGATACCTCAACTTTGGTGTTATGACATTAATGCCAAATAATACTGAGGGACATGTAGATCAAGTACATTTGGAATAATAAAACATGAATCAATAATAGAAACCAAAAACTATCTAAATTAAGCCATGAAGACCCTAATCTAACAATGAAGCACAAATGAATATAGAAACCATGATAACAGAGCAATAAACCTCAATTCCTATGCATACTTTAATCACCTCTATTGCTATTCTCCATTTTGCTTTCTGTGTTCTCATATTTGTAGAATGCAATGTACTTCAATAAGCTTGGTGTTGATGCAAGACAGCTAGCTCTGAATATAGCAATAAGATAGAGGGTGAAATCACAATACTGTGTCTCACTTTTTGCCCAAGTTGGACATTTACATCAATATTTTTAATTGAATCTTCATCTTCTAAGACTTATAGCAGATAAACCATTAAGAATTTCAAGATGACATGAACTAGTGATTTGTGGCAATTTATGTGTAGATTCTAAATATATTTTAAAAAAAAAATTTCAAATAAATTATGAATCTTTCAACATCTCCTTTAATAACTAGTTTTTTTAAAAATAAAATTTTCAAAAGTAATGTTTGTGTCGTAAAATATAACTTTTTTCTATAAAGAATAAAATTCTAATTTTTGAAATATAGATTCACAACATCAAATGGAGGGAATGAATATTTTTCATAATTTTTGGTTACATATTTTTTAAAATTAATTTTTGAAGTCAATGAAACTATAATTTGGACATACGTGTGTGTTGTATAACATAACTTGTTATGTATATGTTGAAATCCTTTTTTTTAGTGATATGAGAACATCAACATGAAGTGAACTACGTTGTTTAAAATTTTTTATTCCAAGATGATTGATGATATTATTCATCCGATGAATTGAGATTTTGATGTAGATGCAGAATTTTTCTTTTTTGGCACCTTCTACGAAGGACCTTCGATCCTCATTGGGCCTTCAATTGAAGGTCATTGAGTAAATGCACGTTTATGTATTCCTTGACCTTCGATCAAAGGTGGACATTCTATCGAAGGTACAAACTGACATACCTTTGACCAAAGGTCCTTTGATCGAAGGTTGACCTTCTATCGAAGGTGCATTTTAAAAACTTGAATTCAAGCCTAAATTTTTTTTCTCTTACCAAAATTTAGACATAGCTTCATGATTTCAAATATTTTGGTTCTTCAAGATGAATGATATGAGAAGCAAAATATTGAAGATTGTGGTTAGGTTGAAATGAGGGTGATGGCTTACTTTTCTAGAAATCCCAAATTCAAATGAAGGGTGGAATTGAATAATGAGGTATGGTGATCAATTTATGAGATCAAATGAGAAGGAAAGAGATAAGGATTGCCTAAAACTTGATAAATTAGTTTAGGTTTAAGGTTTGGCTAAGAAGAAATGAATTAAATAATGGTAGCAATTATTTAGTCTAGGAGGAAAAATGAATAATTAAATAATAAAATTATTATTTAATTATAGAAGAAAGGAGGGAAATGAAATACTAAGTAATTAGAAACAATTATTTAATAAAAGATGGAGGGAAATGATAATTAAATAATTAAAAATAATTATTTAAAATTAGAGATAGAGAAAAACTGTAAATAATTAAATAAATAAAATTTAGTTAATTGTGGAGAGAAAAGACTAATGAATAATTAAATAATTAAAATAATTATTTAATTATAGAGGGAAAAGGGATACCTAGTGACGTAATTTAAATAAAATTGATATTTATTTAAATTAATCAAGAAAGAAATAAAGATAGGGTGGATTAATTAAATAATTAGGAATTATTTAATTAATATAATAATAGCATTAGGAAATAATTTAATAATTTAATAATTAAAATTATTTAATTATTAATGGAAGAAGGCGAAATAGTGATAAAATATTGCTTGTAGGCTCAGGACATTTTTTAGTGTCTACAAGAAGTATTCATGAAGACTTTGAGGATGTATTGTAATGTTTTCATTACTGAGTAATAAATGAGTGATGGATGCTTTTGGAGGCTAGGTTTTTCCCTCTTGAGGGTTTTCCCAGGGTATATCTTGTGTCATCTTTTATGGTATGTTGTCCATTCTTTTGCATGTGGATTCTAATTATTTTTTAACGTGATTTTATCTATTTGAGTTATATGGAAATTATCAAATATGTCTGCAAATTTCCTTTCATTTGGTATTAGAGTCGTGGTTGGTATAACCCTTGTATGAGAAAATTTGGTGAATAGTTGAATCCAAGGCTTTGAAAAAAGAAATCATTGCAAGGCATGAGGATTTAGTACATGTCATTTTTGCATATTTGGGGTTTTTGGGTTGCAAACTTGTGATTTTTTTTACAAATCTAGGGTTATAAATCTAAGCTGTAAAATGGTTTTTTTTAGATGTTCAACATGAGGGTTTTATGAGGGAATTTTCAAAAATGACCCCACGAGACAAAGAAAACCTCACCATTGGATCCAAGAGGCCCCAAAGATGAATATTGACATAAAATTCAACCTATTTCAACCACTTGAAAAAAAATGATTTTTTTTGCCCCCTACCCTTATCGTACGACCGTATGGGTCTATAGGAAGGTGAAGAAAAATACCCTCTACTGATGTCTCACATTACCCAAGGTATTGCTGGTAATAGTCTTGTATGGGCTATTAGTCAACAAGCTTCAACCCTCATTCCTATGGGGGACCACCCTCCAACATTGTTCAAGGCTATAAATATTTATTTTTAAATTTTTGATTGAGAATTAAACCATTTTTAATATGATTTTGAAGTCCACCATTGTTTATCAACCCAAGAACCACCCATACTTGGCCCAAGTGCCACCAACAAGCCATCAATGGGCTACCCGAGGTCCATTAGCCAACCACCTTATG
Organism: Sequoia sempervirens; assembly: GCA_007258455.2. Taxonomy (NCBI): domain Eukaryota; kingdom Viridiplantae; phylum Streptophyta; class Pinopsida; order Cupressales; family Cupressaceae; genus Sequoia; species Sequoia sempervirens. Next base: position 87,146 of record VDFB02156866.1, read on the forward strand.
GACCAAATAAGGGAACTTTTTCAAATAGACTTAACTATCACCTAGGATGTCAAATTTTTGACTTCTTATAATCATTGGTGTGATGAGTGAATTCTAACCTAAACATGAAAAACACTAAAATGAAATGCAAGAAAGAAGACACAAACAAAACACTCAAGATTATCCTAGTTTAACCCAAAAAAACTAAGCAATAAAACACAAATTTTACCTTGCTTGAGATGTTCCTTTGGTTGGCCCTTTTGATGAAGATTTGTGTGCCCCTTGTTTGATAAAATGGCTTGAAATGATGATAATACAATGGTGGATGCAATTATGGAGTTCAATAGTGGATTGGATAAAATATGAGAGCTTGAATGGCTACAACAATGGATGCTTGATGGCTTGAGTGCAAGAGTAGTCAAATTTTTCCTAAGTGTGTGTTATGCAAATGAAGATTTTTTTTTGATTTTAGGGAAAATCCTCCAAAAGAATGGAGGGATGAGATTCATCCTAGGGTAGAAGATCTAGGGCTAAGATGTCTTGAGACATCTCAATCCATGAGATGTTGACTTGTGGAGGGGGATGTGGATAAAGGGTGATGAGATGGAAATGAGGTGGAGGTACTTGTATGTACCTTGGGAATGGGTAATATCTCCTCATAAAGGATTTTCTTGTCCATTTGTACAAGAGAAAACAAGGGAAGAATTAAAAATTCCTCAAAAATCCTCATGGGGATTGAGAAAGGAATTAAAAATTCCTTATGGGGGGATGTGAAGAATTATAAATTCCTCAAAAATCCTCATGGGGATTGAGAAAGGAATTAAAAATTCCTTATGGGGTGATGTGAAGAATTAAAAATTCCTCAAAATTCATAGGAATAATAAATTTGAATTTAAAATTACAAGAGGTGAGGGGATGACTTCTCCAAAAGGAGAAAGTCATTAATAAGGTTGACCAAGGGCAGATGCCATAAATGGCATGGGGGATTAGGTTAGGTTAAATCACTGATTTAGGTTGTGTAAATGAGGGATTGGGTGGACTAACCCTGATTAGGAATCCACTTACATTTTATGGAGGATGTGACCCTAATCACGATTAGGAATGTGCACACCTTAATTTAGGATTTAGTGGGCTAATCAGGATTAGGGAAAAATGTAGGAGGATGGGACAAGGAGAGAGAAAGTAGATGGATTAAAAACTGATTTTAATTCATTTGGGAAAGTGACTAAATTAAAAAAATTGGACTATTTATTTAATTTAGAGAGGAAGAGGGTAAGGTATTTAATTGATTAATTAAAATACCTTAGGATACATTAGGACTAAGATAAATATTAACCAAATAAAAAATTATTTAATTAATATGGCTTAGGGACACAGGATGGAGGAATACAAGGGAAAATTTGACCATATGAGGGTGGTCAAATTTAGGTGTCTAGATTTTTCCCCTCTTTGAAATATTGTTAGAATAACAGTGTTTCAAAGAAATATAAACTGCAAACAACTCGATAGAAGAAGAGAACTTTGGAAGATTCCCTAGTATCGTAGGGAAATGGATAGGGAAGAGGAGTGTATAAATATGATGAGGTATGCCCCCTCAAGAGGGTGGATGGGGAAGAAAAGGGGCATGAGTGACTTCTCAATTTGAAGAAATAAAGGGTACTATGCGATAGAGGATAAAAAACCATGAAGAATGACTTTTGAATGGAGGAAAACTGAAAAATAGGGTACGAATGGCAGCCAGCGAAAGAAAGGAAGCACAAGGATTAAAAAAGGTTAAATAAAGGTTTAAAATGACCAAAATTAGCAAGGCTAATTAGGGTCAAAATTGGAAACCTATAATATTAAATTAGAAAATTTACTATTCACCATACTTTCATTGTGCACACGTATCATTGAGCGATTGAGGAAGAATGCAAAAAGGAAATCGAGAGTGAGATGACAGACAATGAGGAGATCATCCACTGAGTAGACACAGTACGAGACTTCTATCACCTTCGTGCCCCGCCCTGACAAGTAGGCTTCAAAAATTGACTTTGTGATTTCAATTTTTGATTTTGTACATGTTTTTATGATTTTAGGATGGGTAGGGTAGATTAGGAAAGAAACTGGCTCGTCATAGGAGGGTTAATTCACCCTTCTCAAGAAATGCATTCGCCCTTCCAACAAATGGGAGACTGCATGATGAGGAACGAGTGGACGCACATCCATACTGGTGAACGCACAAGGAGAGGGGTGATTGCGAAATCACCCCTTTCAAGGGATGGGCTAACTTGTTTCCACTTGGGGTGGAAGTGATAATAGAGGGTCAATTACAAAATCACCCCTTTAATGGAAAAGGTGAGCGCACTACTATAAGGGCAGAAGTGCAACCAAAGGGGCGATTATGAAATTACCCTATGAAGGGATATGGGTACAAGGGTGAATGTGAATTCACCCTCAAGGTAGAAGGGAAAAAGTGATTTCACCCATGGGGAGAAAAGGGAAGAAGAGGCGAATGCGTATTGGCCTCTTGGGTAAGGGGTGAATTCACTCCCAGGGCATGGAATAAGAAAGCTCACCAGAAGAACAAGGGAAATTACTAAGTGGATAACATAGGGGCGAATGTACAAAGCAAATAGGTGAATGCGCAGGAAAAGGGGAATGGGTGAATTCACACTACACAAAGGAGAATTCACCAAATTGGGACATGGGGAAAAAGAGAGACTAGAAGGTGAATGGCAACAAAAGACCTGACAAGTGGCTTGGATGGATGTAGAGCATAGAGACCCTGCGGACAAGAGAGAGGCATTCAACCATGTTGGAGCTGACTCAAGAGGCGATGACACCTATAGACCATGAGGTATTGAAGAAGGCAGGACTACAACACATGCTAGGATACCCTATGATCAGAGTCCATCAACCGTTACTAACAATCCTTATGGAGAGATGAAGTTTTGAGACTTGTACCTTCCATCTCCCTATTGGGAGATGATTATTACCTTGGAAGATGATTGAAGGATCTTGCGACTACCTATCAAGGTTCATTTAGTGAGTGGGGTGGTGAGCCGACCATTGGAGAAGAGCCTAAAAGTTGTTTTTTGGGACCAGAGACCTTCCCTATTGAGGGAAGGAGTTAGATATTACTGCCTACATTGGAGTTGTACCTCCCCTACCTTTATTTCTATGTAGTTTGATCAATGGGATCCCCCTCCTGATAAGAGTGGGAGATTCTTTAGTGTCAAGATGATTGAGGTTTTTAGACATATTGTAGAGTAGAGGGATGGTGTGTTTGGATGGGGTCCCTATGTTCTAGCATAGTTGTATAGGGATATGCACATGGTGTGCTACTAAGGAGCTGTGAGTGTCACTTGTGTCACCTTTTATAGGCATGGGCATGGGAACACATTAGGATTACCCACCCAAACATTCTAAGAGCAGGGATAGAGATGACTCCATTTTTTTGGCATATTGGTGGGGAGGGGAGTATGGATGGATGCTTCACTATACATAGGTGACGAGCTTGGGGTATGGCATTGACTATTTGATTATCTGATAGAGGAGCAAATTGTATGGTGACCATTTATTGATCATCGATTTTAGTCATGGAGGCTCAAGGATAGGCTATACAGGGGCTACATGTTTTCATAGTGTTATCTTATTAGGAGAGACCCTTTCATTATTGAGCTACATAGGCCTGATCGGGTAACATGATAGTATGGGACTCAACAAGACATCCCAACAATAGAGGAGAGTTTTCGGTGTTGTTATATAGAGCCTAATCAAACTTAGAGGTTAATTTTTTCCCCACTTTTATCGGCACAGTTTCCCCCCAAATTGTTTAATGGCAGTTTGGGGGTAGTGCCCCTTGTGTGCTCCTTGTTGCAATATAGGGTAGGGTTGAGTGGTAGTTCCCTCAAAACCTCTCATGATCTTAATTATTTTATAAAGGCTTCGAGATTTAATTTTTCTATTGGCCGACATTAAAAACCCTATTTTGTAACCAACATAAGTCTTGATAAAAGGCTAAGGGGTAGGGTTTCTATTGATATTGTATTGTAGAATTTTCAATGGTATTGAGTTGCAAGGATTACTAGTTGTAATTAGTTTGATTTACTGGATAATAATATTAGACTCTCTATTGGTGGATGTAGCCCGAGTTTGGGTGAACCACGTTAAATATTGTCTCTCACTGTTAGTATTTTTGTGTTTTTTATTCCTTTGTTTAATCTTTATTTGCATTTAATTGATATTTTCTACATGGAATTCCTAACAGACGCATTACCTAGCAGAGGGGATGGGGGTAGACCATACTAGCCGAGTTTGCATGATAGGAGTCAGAGCAACTACCAGAATTGATATGGGGATGGAGGGGAGGCCTAGAAGATGATAGACAAGTATGCAACATGGTGGTAGGGGAGACACCCTGTGAGGATCACCACAATTGAGTCGATCATGCTAACAGCGGGGTTTGGAGAGGAGGGAGACATGAGGCCTTGGAGGAGGTAGAGAGTGGATGGATAGGGAGGAGGAGAGCAGGAAGCTTAGGAGGGGAGCCAGGAGATGGAGGTGGATGTGCCAGAGGTGGCTGAGAGGGCACTAGTGGTATATTAGGGACCACCAGTCAAGGATCCCACAATCAAATTAGTAGGAGTACAGGCTCGTGTTTGCATTCTACAGTAGAGGCTGCGACAGTCTAAGGTAGAGAGGGAGTGCCTATAGGCTGAGGTAGATAGGTTGTAGAGGGTAGTGTTGATGGTGAATGAGGGAGCTTGAGTGAAGATGGAGAGACTATGAGGGGAGATGGAGTGGCTATAGGGTCTATTGGAGACCACCCAAGGGGAGAGGGAGGAGGCGATGGTTTTGGTAAAGCAAGCTAGGGATCACATGGAGGTACTACAAAGAGAGAGGGATGAGGTCGTGAGGAGGGCAAAGGACATAGAGGCCTTAGTGAGGGATGATAGGTTGTAGAGGGAGAGGGATGAGGCCATGAGGAGGGCCTAACAGGTAGAGGAATAGGTGGCATCAATGAGATTAGTGCAAGATGCCCAGGAGATGGAGAGGAGGAGGTTGTAGTAGCTACGTGACAGATACAAGATGGAGATGGATTAGTTGTGAATACAGGAAGGAGTGGATGATGCTAGGAAAGAGGCAGGGTATTGGATGGGAGCTTATTACATCATCATGTTGGATCCAACACGGAGAGTCTCACCATACATATGAGTAGCTCCATAAAGGCTCGCACCCTCCCACTCAAGAACTTGACATACCAGGGGTTACAACGACTATAGGGAGACACCTCCACACAGTCGAGAATTTGGGAAAGACTCTCCCCAAATATCAAATCTAGAGAACATTAGTTAGGGGGGCAGAGGGATAGAAACAGGGTCCTAGTTTTGATAGATGCCCCAACGAATAGTGTACATATATGAAGAGGCAACACAGACTCTTTTGTATAGAACTTTTTCAGGAGATTAGATTAGCTATTCTTTTATTCTTTATTGATTTAGGACACTGTGATGTATCAGATGTACCCATATGTATTTGTATATTATGATCCAAGTGGATACTTCTTGTCAAAATTTGAAGTGTTCCACATGCTCCATATTTCATCACCATGTCGAAGATCTTGTCAAGAGATTTTTGACGCATTTTGAATAGACCAAATCTGAGTATGTATGTGAAAGTTATGGTCGATCAAAGTTGAAGGTTGACCATGATGATGTGGCAAGAATGATGATGGCAAGAATGATGACGTGGCAAAAATGAGGACATGACTATTTAAAATATAATTTAAAAGCTAAATTCCCTTAAATTTAAATTATTAAATCTTTTAAGTTTTAAAATCCCATACTACGAGATTTTTAAGGGGTCTTAGAGATTTTTAGAGGATTTTAAAAGATTTTAAGGGAGATTTTTAAGGGCTTGAAATATCATAAAAGATATTTTAAAACTAAAATTAACGTTAACCTCCAAACTTAAAATAAATTTAATCCCTTATGATTTTTATTGCCCGAAATTATGAGGGCCATGAATATACGGGAGACAATTTGTTTTTATTATAGTTGTTAAAACTAATATTAAAACTAATCAACCTCTAAATGGCTTTCCTATGAGAAAAGACAAAAATAAATAAACAATATGGAACCCGAATGAAAGAATTTGTTTTTCTAAGGGGATAGTGGTTGAGATTATTGTTTTATTTGTAAAA
>VDFB02156867.1:0-62224 GCA_007258455.2 Sequoia sempervirens
AAACAAAAGAGCAAGAATTTCTACTCACCAAAGGATCAAAACATCAGCCAATTCCTCCAGATTTCCTCAAGCCTGTTAGACTAAGAAATCTTCATAGAAGGAATACCCAAAACCAGCAACACACTAGGACGAAACACATCACAAAATAAGGTTTTGATACCACTTGTAGGGAAATATGGTCGGGCATCTTGGAAAGAAACAATTGAGATCAATAGTGCCTTAGACACCTAAAAATGGTCTGGAGAATCCAATTAATCGAATACGCCTTATTTGATTAATTAACCTTAAATTCCTCTACTTAGTAAATAAATAGAAATATTTATTTATATTAAGTTCATTTATCAAATCTCCTATTTTTCTCTCCTAATTAAATAAACAAAATTAAAAACTTTGTTTTATTTAATTATTATCATTATTTCTTCTATCTTAAAATTGAATACACAATTTAAATAATTCGTGTTATTTAATTTCACATTTCCTCTTAATTAAACAAAGATTGTCAAAAATCTTTTATTTAATTATCACTCTCTTTTAATTTAATAAAACCAAACCCTATAGTTTGATTTATTAAATTATTTATTCCTCATTTTTGCTAAATTTAAATAAATGAAAATTATTTAAATTTATTGCATAAAGTTTGCACTATTCCCTCACCAATAAATATTTATTTCTCACCAATCAAATTAATGGCACTGCCATTCACGGGAAATGCTTCAGGGAAAATCTGCAGGAAGATCTCTCAACAACCTTCCACCCACCTTCCCTCTTATATTGCCTGGTGTTTTCATGGGGAGAAACCATTCCCCATGATCAGCTCCTTCTTCTCATCCCAAGCCTTTAGATTCTCCAGAAGAAATCACAGCCCCTCATCCCGGTTTCCTGTACAATTGTGCTGCCGTGAAAGCTATAAATACAGCTCTTGGGCTGCAAGAAAAGGATCCCAACTAATGTAATCTTACTCTGCAGGTTTCCAAAGCACTCAAGCATCCAATTCATCCAACAATCATCCAGCAACCATCCAGCATCCATCCAGCTTCAGCATTTGCACCCATAGCTGCCATTAGCATAGAGTTTGCATATTTAGATTAAAATAGAGTAGCATAATCTCATTTCTCATTCTCTAAGTGTCACTTAATAGTTTAATTAGCTTAAGAATCTGAGAGCTAAGTAAATTAGAGAAGTTTTTAGAGTTAGAGAGCAATAGGATAGCATTTTGAAGCTTTTTAGTTTAATTTAGTTTAAATTCATTGAGTTTTAGATACAATTATCCTATTTAGAAGCGTAGATGCATTGTTTATTTAGTTTTCCCCTTCTACACGCTTACAGAATGGCGCCCACCATGGGGCAATACCCCGTATTTTGCTAATTTTTGAAAATCTTGTCGTACAGGAATCGGCGTAAAAGTTTTTGCGGGATCGAGAGTTTTTACAGCGCGCCAGGTTCTTGTTCCAGCGCGCCCGGTAACTGTTCCAGCGCGCCGGGTTTCTGTTCCAGCGCGCCCGGTCACTGTTCTAGCGCGCCTGGTTTCTGTTCCAGCGCGCCACTTCTTTTCATTTAAAGTCATTTCTTTCATCTGGATCCGACGCGTCCGCGGCCAGATTTCATTTATTTCTTTCTGTTTGGTTAAAATTTACCAATCCTAGGGTAGAAACAATAAAATTTACCAATCCTAGGATAGAAATGGATAAAATTTACCAATCATAGGATAGAAATGGATTAAAAATGTACCAATCCTAGGATAGAAACATCACACTTCTTTTGAGGTTTTAAAAATTGAACATCTTGCTTGTCATGGAGCAATATCTCCATTAGAAGTAAATCATTTGTCTTTTGGGCTTAAAAAGAACAAAATCTTGTTGTGTTTGGGTGACAGGTTTATGCTCTCCCCTTAACTGGGTGCATCAGAATACTAGACTCACCATTTACTTTATGCAATTTTATGCTTTTGTTAAAACCTTTAGACAGGCCTACCGTAGTGGGAAAAAGTACTCACCCTATAGGAATGACCTGAGTGGGGACAGCCAAAAGCCATGGTATTCCAACCCACTTTAAATTTTATGTGAATTTGGGGAAACCCTCTTTCAACGAAAGTGCGCAGGATAACCATCCCCAAAATCTGTGTTTTAAAGATTGGGAGGTCTCTCGAGGGAGTTTATCCATTTGCCGCTCCGAACGGAAACCCTATCTAAGAACTTAGAACTAGAAGCACACTTGTCAGTTTCCGAACATTGTAATACTCGGCGGTGTAGGGGCGGGGAAGAATCTACCCTCAAGCACTCACCATATAATTGCCAAGGACTGTTTGCTCAGGGGATCCGGTATCCACTTCCATCACTCTGAGTATGCACCTGGAAAAGACAAAAACACGGGCGCCCTCTAGGGGGTGACATGGCTGTGTGAGTCGACGCAATTCCAAGCTGTGGGCCGTTCGAGTATATAACGATGACCTTTTGTCTCTAGGAGTGAGTCTGTTTGGATTGTCTTATCTTGTTATCAAACTAGTAAAAATCAAGAAGAATCATTGATTCTTGAGAACATACACTACTTGTTTAGATTCTAGGATTTTAAATACAACCACTCTATTCTTGATTGCTGTGTTTTCTATCATTAAACTCAGATAAGATCATCACAAAAATCCTAAAAAATCAAAACACTTGTGGATTTCTCATGATTCGAGATTGGGTATCCACCAAGTTTGTCAAGAAATCTCTTGCCAAACGAATCTGAAAACCAAAGAGGACACTTGCCTACAAACAACTCGTAAGAAAACAAAGGTTTCTATATCAAAGCAGGAAAGTTCTACTCCAACATAGAACTTTTATTCATAGGTATCACAATTTCTCTAGAGGTTATACAGACGACTACACCGTAGCTCCCTTAGACTCACAAGCATACTTTCAAAGAAGAGCTCTTAGGCAACATCACAATCATAGTCAGAGAATTTGTCCTGAATACATCCCAGAACTGGCCATCCAATATGATACCAGACCAAGTGAGTTTCATAGAATAAGATAGTTTTTTCTATCTTAAACCCCTTCAGGTCATAGTTTTAGCGTGCCCAGTTTCTGTTTCAGCGCGCTTGGTATCTGTTTTAGCGCTCCCGGAATCTGTTTCAGCGTGCCCGGTTTCTATCTCAATGCTTTGTATCTTTGTTTTAGCGCGCCTAGATTCTGTTTTAGCACGCCTGGTATCTATTTTAGCGCCTCTAGCATCTGTTTTAGCGCACCTGGATTATGTTTCAGCGCGCTTGGTCTCTATTTTAGTGCGCCTGATTTCTGTTTCAGTGCGCCTAGTCTCTATTTTAGCGCGCCCGGTATCTGTTTTAGCGCACCATAAAACCTGAAAAACAGAGAGTTAATAGGGCATTTTGTCAGCTTGCCCATATCAAATACAAGGTTTCTATCAGTTCAAAACAATTTTTTTTACAGTCCAGAACACAATAGTCATACAAAAAGAAAAGCTTTACCCCTATACCTAGATCTTGCAGCATCTTGCATAGTGTCGTTATCACCAAAATCTGAGATTTTCTGTCAAAATTTCCCTATCAAGGATTCTATCATCCTTTCATCACGAAACTAGACAAAACAAAATCAGATTTTAAATCAACAACCTTGACACTTATCCAATCAAATCCAAGATCAAAGTCTAGGGTAAACCTTTTAAACGTTTGTATGCCTATCTTCACACGAGCAGCATATCAAAAACAACAAGAACAAGAAAATGAAAAAATAGCAGCCATGACTGAAGAAAACCCTTGGGGATGATATAGCAACACTGATCCTCTTATTAACTCACATGAGAAGGAAATAACTGCAGAAGAAATCGAGAAAGTGCAACAAGACCCTCATTTCCATAAATTTATGGAAAAGATGCTAGAGCAAGACATGGAAAAGTATCTTCTCTTATTAGCTGACAAAGGTGCTAAACTTCCTAAAGACTTTGATGTCAATCAACTCAAGGAAGCAACCACACCTAACTCAACTAATATAGAGAATCCAAATCAAATAGATGCTTTGACAAGACAAATCCAACAGTTACAATTACAATTCCAGAATATCCAACAAGGGCCAACAAAGAGGTATCTATTACAAGACATTTGCCCTTATCCATTTGACTCAAGCATCAACATGATACCATTTCCAAGGTATTGTGAGTACCCAACATACAACAAATACAATGGGAGAACTGATCCGTTTGACCACGTACGAGAATTTCGAGCTATGAGCATAGAGTTCGCACACGAGGACTCTTACTTATTATGGTTATTCCCAAGAAGCCTAGGAAACACTTGCATGGAGTGGTTTTCTAAATTAGAACCTGGAATTCAATCCTTTGAGGAACTAATCAATAGGTTCATAACACACTTCTCATTCAACATCCAACATGGGGTAACCTTAAAAGAACTTTACAACACCAAACAAGCAAAGTGCGAAAAGTTTCTCTCTTTTCTCCAACGATGGAGAAGGCTATTTGCTAAATACCCTAGATCTATTCCTGAAGAGGAGAAGATAGAGATGTTCATTGATAACTTAGTAGATGACATGAACTACAGATTGGACCTACAATGTCCATCCACATTTGAACAAGTTATCGAAAAAGGGCTTAAAATCGAAGAGGCTCTAATCAAAAGAGGAACAATCAAACATTTCACTGAAGGTTCAAACAATAACCATTCCTCTAATAGCAACAACGAAAAGCCAAGATTTTGGCAAAAGAACAAGAATACTGATACCATGATCGATGCACATACATCTAAACCAGTATTCACCTTGGCTGTACCAAACAAAACTAAACAATGGGTTTTTAATAATAATTGGTGAGTGATCAAAGGGAAATAATCAAAGCGATTGGAAGCTTGAGAAACCCAATCATTAGCGACCCATCAATGGCGAAATTCACACCATTAGGACAATCATTGGAATCGGTCCTCAAAGAGCTCTTAGACAAAAAACTCATTCAAGTACAAGAGGCTAGAAATTGGGACTCTCAAGTCAAACCATCATGGTGGAATGACTTACATTACTGTCACTATCATCAAAATAAAGGTCACATGACTGAAAATTGTTGGCAATTGAAACATGTAGTACAAGACCTCATAGATCAAAAGAAGGTATTCGTAGAGGGCCCTCAAACAAACAAGGATCATACAACATTCAAAAATCCTCTACCCAATTATCAAAAGGGAGAATCTTCTTCCGCAAACACCAAAGGTAAGAACGTTGGTTATGTTTATGATGCAACAATCCTTTGTTTTTCTGCTGCCAAAGAGGATGAAGAGTTATGTAATCAAATCAACCAGAACAACGACATTACATCTACCAATTTGGTACAACATATGGACAAATCCGAAAACCAAATCAATGTAGTCACACTCAAAGGGAAACAAGAGTACCAACCGGTTAATCCCACAACAAGGGCACAATCCAAAGTTATATTGAAAGGAGCATCAATATCATCCCCATCAGTGGATCCCCCCTCCAATCAATATAATCTCATCGATCAATTACAGAAAATACCGGCACAAATATCAATCTTGGAACTTTTGAAGATTTCCCCATCACACAAAGAGGTTCTTGAACAAGCTCCCGTATCAACTACAGTACCTAACAATCTGGATGTGTGTCAATTCCAAGCTATGGTGGGACATCTATCTGCACCTCATTTCCTTTCTTTTTCCGAACATGATGATGTATCACTCACCCATCCGCATAATTCTGCCCTTCACATTGAAGTCCTTATCCATAAACATCGTGTAAAATGTGTCCTGATAGATGGAGGGGCTCGTTTAAATATTTGTACCTTAAAGCTGATTCGTGCACTAGGATACTCGGATGAAGCCATTGATACCAGAAGAAAAATCACAATCAAAGCATATGATGAAGAAGAAAGGTCCTCTACAGGATTGATCATATTACCCATTCAAGTTGGGCCTATTGTCCAAAAAGTGGTTTGCCAAGTCTTAGATAGGGAACTGACATACAACATACTGTTGGGACGCCCTTGGATCCATGATATGCAAGTAGTACCATCTACCTATCATCAATGCCTAAAATTTCCCATCAATGGACAGGAGGTAATTATCACAGCAGACTACAATGACACCCAAGCTTGTCATACATTGAAGACATCTCAGGATACATTCATACCTAACAATAGAGAAGTTGGCACATCAGATAGTGAGCAACAACAAAGCTTCATTTCAAAGTGGCTTCCAAAACAACAAAGATCACAAGAGATAAGGGTGGCACAATCTAACCCTTCAAATGTTGAAGAACAATTGGCTCCACTCTCACATCAATTCACCAAAGAAATACAGATAAGTGACAAAGGAATTAGTGAATATGGTGTTGGACACTCATTCCATCTATCACAAATGTTACCCTCCTTACAAACACATGGACAACCATCCACAAACACCCACACTTCACAACAATCTACAACAGCATTAGATGGCAGATTTGTAAAAGCTGGGAGCTTAGATGAAGAATCAGAAGATAAGGCCATACTAAATTGGCTTTATAAGGATGAAGAAGCCTCCGTTTCCACAAGTAACATCATAGAGACAAATCAATATGGGAAAGGAAAAACTATTCTATTGAAAATGGGATATTCAGGACAGGGACCTCTTGGGTTAAGAAAACAAGGCATAACAGAACCAATCCAGCCTCTTACGCTCCAACATAAGGACAAAACTGGACTAGGATACATAGAAAAAGCAAGAGCAGAAATCACCAATAAAACTGTGGAGCGTATTCTTCAAATAAGAGATAATTCTGAAACAGATTCAAATGAGTATGAGTGGGACAACCTATTAGAGGTTTCCTATGAAGATATTCAGATTGATATTATCAAAAAGTGGCTTCACCCCAAATAGGAGGCCGGTCAAAGCAGAAGTTTTAATCCCTGTGTGTCTGACATAAAATTTAGGTGACTCAGAAGAGTGTGAAGATGAGCAGGACATGGGGTGAGATGCAATCGATGTGAAGAAAATACCTTTGGAAGCTTGACGCTAACCATAGACAACCTAGACGACATTTCCGTCTGAGCTTTCACAATCGCTGACCTCAACCCATCTAATGATTCATTTCCTTTACTACATCCTGAACTTATCGAATGGGAAGCCCAACATCCTATTAATCTCCCTATTTTTGACAATGATTCCTCCATTATTAACTACCTTTGCTGTGAGGAATCCGATGCTTGTTCTACCAATACTTCTTTTAATGATACTTTTAGGCAGGAGGATGCCAAACCTTCCAGTTGCAAAAATATGAAAAAAAAAATGGATCTAATGGTGAAAACCATTCTATGGCAGTATTTGATCCTAAAATAGTAAAAATAAAGAACGCATCCGATGGCGAAAACCTCATTGAGGCACCAAAGGATGGAAGGTTTGACATTCTCCCGCAACATTACCATGAAAGATCATCAGTGTTAATAGAACCCACACAGTCTATTAATATTGGCACAGCAGAAAAAGCAAGAATATTACACCTGGCCGCATCCATGACAGATACAGAAAAGCCATATTTTATCAAATTCTTTGAAGAACGATGCATCAATTTTGCTTGGTCATACTCTGACATGCCAGGCTTGGACACAGATCTCATTATGCATCACTTATCCTTACCAGCTGGCACTAAACCAGTAAAACAGAAGCTGAGAAAAATGCATCCACATGTTGCATTATTAGTGAAAAATGACTTGAAGAAATTACTTGATGCTGGATTTATCAGATCTATTGACTATGCGGAATGGATATCCAACATTGTGCATGTTTCAAAGCCAGATAACACCATTAGAATATGTACTGATTTCTGGGATTTAAATAAAGCATGTCCAAAGGATGATTTTCCTTTGCCAAACATAGACATGATTGTAGATCTCACAGCCGGCCATAAAATGCTATCACTCATGGATGGATTTTTAGGATACAATCAAATCAAGATAGCTCCTGAAGACCAAGAAAAGACAGCCTTTACATGTCCATGGGGCACTTTTTGCTGGAACGTCATGCCTTTTGGGTTAAAGAATGCAGGAGCTACATACCAGCGGGCTATGACAACAATCTTCCACGACATGATGCATACCTTCATGGAGGACTATGTGGACGACATCTTAGCTAAATCTTACACCAGGGAAGGACATCTAGAGATATTGGCCAAAATATTTGACAGGTTGGAAAAATTCAAAGTCAGATTGAATCCAAAGAAATGTGCCTTTGGAGTAACATCAACAAAGCTCCTAGGATACATAGTTTCTACAAAGGGAATTGAAGTAGATCCAGCAAAAGTCCAGGCCATTATGGAAATGCCACCTCCTAAGAATATCGGCACATTAAGATCTCTACAAGGCCGACTACAGTCCATCAGAAGATTCATCTCCCAACTAGCAGATCGGTGTCATCCGTTCAACCATCTCTTGCATAAAAATGTGCCTTTCAAATGGGATGAACAGTGTGAGAGTACCTTCAATCAAATCAAGCATTATCTGATGACACCACCAATCTTGGTACCACCCAGTGAAGACAAGCCATTATTGTTATATATTGCAACAACAGACATTTCTTTAGGAGCCTTGCTAGCACAAGAGGATAATGAAGGAAAGGAACAGGCTATATACTATATCAGCAGGACACTCAATGGACATGAAGTAAACTACACCTTCATTGAAAAATCATGCTTAGCAGTAGTATTTGCAACACAAAATTTGCGACACTATATGCTTACTCACACTATCAAGCTTGTTGCAAAAATTGATCCTCTCAAGTATTTACTGAGCAAAGCAGCTTTAACAGGAAGGTTGGCAAAGTGGGTCATGCTCCTCAGTGAGTTTGATATTCAGTATGTGGAAAGGCGAGCTATCAAAGGACAAGCCATCGCCGATCAATTAGCAGAAGCTCCATTATCTGACAGTCATCATATGACCATGGAATTTCCTGATGCAGATATCCTCAATGTAACAACACAACCATGGCAACTCTACTTCGATGGATCCTACACACAACATGGATCAGGGGCAGGAATTCTATTTGTCACACCTCTTGGGCACACAATTCCACGATCATACAGGCTTACCTTCCGTTGCACTAACAATGTGGCAGAATATGAAGCTTTGATCCTTGGAATAAAAGTGGCTATTGAATGGAAAATCACAGAACTATAGGTGTATGGAGACTCCCAGTTAATCATCTACCAAGTCAACAATGATTATCAAACTAAGGATGACACACTGATTTTGTACAAGAGGCTGGTGGATGACCTAAGAAAGTACTTCATAGAAATCAAATTTGAGTAGATACCAAGATCAGAGAACAAAGCAGCAGATGCCATGGCCACAATAGCATCTCTTCTACAAATGCCTGAAACGCAAGATCGTTATCGATTTATTGTAGAACAAGTATCAAATCCTGCATACGCAAATCCCAAATCCCAAACCATAAGCCTTTTGGATAGTGCCCAATCCTCCATTTATGGAGACATTTATGCTTATCTGAAAGATAATATCTTACCACCAGATCTTTCTCGCAACCAAAAGCGCAACTTCATACGCCAATCCACCAAACATACCATTATTGCTGATACCCTTTACCGTCGAGGCCTAGATGGTACTCTTTTACGTTGTTTAGAACATGACGAATCCGCTTCCGCTTTACATGAGGTTCATGAAGGAATTTGTGGTACACATTCAAGTGGATTATCTTTAGCCAAGAAACTCCTTCGTTTGGGGTATTACTGGCCACACATGGAGCAAGAGTCTTATCACTTTGTCAAAAGATGTTCAAAATGCCAGATCCATGGCAATCTTATACATGCACCAGCACAAGAGCTGCATCCATTTGCAACTACATGGCCTTTCTGTCAGTGGGGACTAGACTTGGTAGGGAAAATCCACCCATCTTCATCTAATGGACACAAATTCATTATCACAGCAACCGAATATTTTACAAAATGGGTGGAGGCAGTTCCCTTAACCACAATCACTGGAAAGCAAATATCATCTTTCATTCTTAATTATCTCATTTGTAGATATGGGATACCCCATTCAATCATCACAGATAATGGGAGGCCTTTCAAGAACCAAGACGTCCAAGAACTATGTGAAAAGTTCCACATCCAACATCGCTTTTCAACCCCATATTACCCTCAAGGTAATGGACAGGCAGAAGCTTCAAATAAAACAATCCTCAAAATTCTCAAGAAGACTGTAAATGAAGTGGGACGTGATTGGCATGTTCAGCTTAACCCTGCTCTTTGGGCTTACAGGACAAGCATCAGAACACCAACAGGAGCTACACCATATGCTCTTGTCTATGGATCAGAAGCAATATTACCTATTGAGGTAGAAATTCCATCCCTTCGAGTCTCACTAAAGGGACTCATTTCAGATGAAGATTATAGGGTCTCTAGACTTCAGGAATTAGAGCTACTTGATGAACGTCGACAACAAGCTGTTAATCATTTGACAGCCTATCAACAAAGGATGTCTAGAAACTATAATCATAGGGTTAAACCTAGAGTCTTCCAGATTGGAGACTTGGTCCTACGGAAAACCCTAGAAATCAAGCAGACAGAGAAAAGAAGGGAAAGTTTGAACCTAACTGGATAGGACCTTATGTAATCATATCAGTCTATGGATCAGGAGCATATCGACTGTCTACACCAGAGGGAGACATGTTGGAGGAGCCCATGAACAACATTCATCTCCGGCGATTCTACACTTGAGGATATCTAGTGCACGGTCAATAAAGTTGTCTCGATGAAAACCTGGCAAACAGGCATCATGATGACAGAAAAAGAGAGAAATAAACAAAAAAATAGAAACATATTGAAAATACAAAAAAAAAAAAGAAGAAAAAGAAAAAGAAAGAGGACACAATAAAAACAAGTGATGAAAACCTGGCAAACAGGCGTTACTTGTGATTTTCACCAAAACTCCTCTATCTATTGGGTACAGTGTTGTTACGATTGTTTCCTTTCATATCATTTCCATCTATCATTTGAGATTATCACTATCCATATCATAGCAAGGATACCATGTTTTACCCTAGCTTGGGGGCAACATCCTAATGTTATCTGGTACAAGTAGACTTTCAGCTTGCATGGAAGGGCAGTTAAACATAACAACATCAAGTGGCAACCCATCAAAATCCAAAAACATCAGAAAATCCAAAATCCAAAAACATCAGAAAATCCAAAATCCAAAAACATCAGAAAATTCAAAATCCAAAAACATCAGAAAATCCAAAATCCAAAAACATCAGAAAATCAAAAACACAAAAATAGAGTCTACATCAGTCAAAAGTGGAGTCTGTGTCAGTCGAACTACGTGGTCTCTGCGTGTATAACGTAGGCAAGACTAATCTTTGATCAGTCCCCGAGACCCCTAGGATAGGTCTTTAGGTCACATCATTTGGTCAAACGTTTGGGAAAATCATGCACACATCAGCACACACATCTCAACACTGATGATCTAATCTGAATAATGATTTGAAAATACATTAAGTAGAATTTGAATTGTTGTGCTTTTTATCATTTGATTATCATTTCTTTGGAGCAACTCAATGATGTATTGAACTAGAGAAGTAAGGAAGAAGAATGATACCTTTTCTTTGTTTGCTGTTTGTGAGTTAGTCATTATTATTTTGTGAATTGTCGCGGGAAGTGCTCTACCAAGTATCATGGATGACATTCAACTTCACTTAAGAAAATGATTAATTCTTGTTTGTTTACGCAAGAAATGCTCAGGTCATCATTGGTCTATCTTATACCATGATGCTTGTGTTCGCTTGCAATATCAAAAATCATGAAAGAAATACTCAGGTCATCATTGGTCTATCTCATATCATTGATGCTTGTATTCACTTTCAACATTTTAAAATAAAGCTCAGTGATGATACAAAGCAAAATCAAAAGATTATTGAAATGACACTTAGAATTGCATGGTTAAAATAGATTGCATCCATATTAGTCTTGCATATGCATTTATAGATTGTTTCAAAAGCTACCAAATTTCAATCTCAAAAGCTATATGTATTCCCTTTCTACATCATATCACCATCTCTTCAATATTTCTTAGGATATCATCTCTTTTTTTATCATTTTCTTTCATTTCAGTCATCTCAAATTCCATCCAATCTTAATCTATTAATTCTAGCACAAATCATTTAATCGCATCCTTGGTTTTGTTCCCAATCTTGTTACAAGCCTTTATCCAATCATCATCATCATCATCATCATCGGGATGTATCCTTCCCTATCATTTTGCGTTGTTTCGGGATGTATTCTTCCCTCATCAACAACACTCTTATCATCATCATCAATCAATCTTGGCTTGCAACTTGACTGGGGTAACATCATGTTTATCCTTGAATCCATTTGTGCTTACTTACTTTTCATCTTCTCCTTTCATTATCTCTTCCTCATCCCATCCCCTATTCTATTCATCATTTTGCATCATCAAGTCCCAGTACATTAATCAATCTTATACTGGGGCATATCAATCAATCAAAGAAGTCAAACCACATTGCCTAATCAAATCTGAATCAGCTCTTATGAGACTTTGATCAAATCTTGTGAGCCTCTATCATTGATCCTCGCCTATCATGAGGTCAATTATCAATCAATCAATCATTGATCCTCACCTATCATGAGGTCAATCAATCATCAATCAATCATTGAATCTCACCTATCATGAGATCAATAATCTTCTAAGCTATCAGGATCATCAATCATCATCATAATCAACTAGAGGAATCATTATTTCTTTATCGGGAGATAAATTGTTTCATCATTGTTTCTTCATCAAACCATTATCAAAATCATCAAATCATCAGAAAAATTTGAAATTCTTGAAAAATCATAAAAAATCCAAAATTCATCAATTTATCTCCCAGGGGGCATATATCACTATCTTTTCGAAATTCATCATCTGGGGCAAGTCTGGGGCATGCTTTAAAACCTTTCGTCAATACTGGCAGCCGAAGCAAAAACATTCTTTGAAACACTGTGTAAACACATCACTTCAAAGAGGGGCAAAATGTAGACACCTAAAAATGGTCTGGAGAATCCAATTAATCGAATACGCCTTATTTGATTAATTAATCTTAAATTCCTCTACTTAGTAAATAAATAGAAATATTTATTTATATTAAGTTCATTTATCAATTCTCCTATTTTTCTCTCCTAATTAAATAAACAAAATTAAAAACTTTGTTTTATTTAATTATTATCATTTTTATCACATTAATTCTCTCTTAATTAAATAAACAAAATTAAAAACTTTGTTTTATTTAATTATTATCATTATTTCTTCTATCTTAAAATTGAATACACAATTTAAATAATTCGTGTTATTTAATTTCACATTTCCTCTTAATTAAATAAAGATTGTCAAAAATCTTTTATTTAATTATCACTCTCCTTTAATTTAATAAAACCAAACCCTATAGTTTGATTTATTAAATTATTTATTCCTCATTTTTGCTAAATTTAAATAAATTAAAATTATTTAAATTTATTGCATAAAGTTTGCACTATTCCCTCACCAATAAATATTTATTTCTCACCAATCAAATTAATGGCACTGCCATTCACGGGAAATGCTTCAGGGAAAATCTGCAGGAAGATCTCTCAACAACCTTCCACCCACCTTCCCTCTTATATTGCCTGGTGTTTTCATGGGGAGAAACCATTCCCCATGATCAGCTCCTTCTTCTCATCCCAAGCCTTTAGATTCTCCAGAAGAAATCACAGCCCCTCATCCCGGTTTCCTGTACAATTGTGCTGCCGTGAAAGCTATAAATACAGCTCTTGGGCTGCAAGAAAAGGATCCCAACTAATGTAATCTTACTCTGCAGGTTTCCAAAGCACTCAAGCATCCAATTCATCCAACAATCATCCAGCAACCATCCAGCATCCATCCAGCATCAGCATTTGCAGTCATGGCTGCCATTAGCATAGAGTTTGCATATTTAGATTAAAATAGAGTAGCATAATCTCATTTCTCATTCTCTAAGTGTCACTTAATAGTTTAATTAGCTTAAGAATCTGAGAGCTAAGTAAATTAGAGAAGTCTTTAGAGTTAGAGAGCAATAGGATAGCATTTTGAAGCTTTTTAGTTTAATTTAGTTTAAATTCATTGAGTTTTAGATACAATTATCCTATTTAGAAGCGTAGATGCATTGTTTATTTAGTTTTCCCCTTCTACACGCTTACACCTTGATGGCTTATTCCGCTAGATTGCCTCAAAGACACATACTACTATGCCATAAAGCGGAAATAGGCACAATTCATTTCCCACATTAATCCTTTTGAGAGAAACTCATGAAAATCAACTAGCTTCAACAACATCATTAATAGATTCAGCAAATAGAATCAACAACCATGAAAGATGAAGCAGAATACATGAACACATAGATATATATGGGGAAAACCCTTTCGGGTAAAAAACCCCACACTCCAAAAAGCCCAAATCGCCATTGTATTATTCCACAACAAAAAATAGTTACAATACAACATCAAACTCATGGCCTTTAAAGAGTTTACATCTTATTACATTCTAGAGAATATGTAGAAGAATAACCCCTCACGTCCACCTCTCTTAGCGAGAGACATCTCACTCGACTACATAGCCACACAGCTCAACCACTAGCCTCTCAGCCTCTTTGTCGCAAAACTGCTCGGGCTTCACCTTCTGTGAGATCCATCTCTCTCTCCACTTCCCAGCCTTGTGGCTAGTTTGGCAACACCAACATGCACTTAGCCTTCTGGCTTGCATCCGACCTCATGCCCTACGCCCAACCTTACGGCATGCACCCAGGTTCTCGGCTAGTCTGTGCCTAACCTCATGGCCTCTCTACTTGCATCCAACCTCTCGACCTGCATCCAACATCTTGGCCTATTTGATTCCCAGCACCATGGTAACCACAGCCTACATGACTTCCCATCCTCTCCACTAGTTTTTCGCCCAACCTCTTAGCCTGTGTAGCGAGATTCTCGGCCAATCTGTGCCCAAAATTGTCGTCACTCTGTTTTGAGAGAATTGTCTTTCTCTATCGCTAACTGAATGTTCAACTATTGCACCCCTTTAGGTTTTCACCTCGATCCACACACCATCATCCAACATCTTATTTTGGTCATTAGATAAGTAGTCAAACAAATTTCCAACATTGAACTTAGGGTTATCCACCTAACACCAAGCCACCCAGTCAAAGAGACATTCATTACCGTCTCACCAAAGTTTACCAAGCACATGGGCCCACATGCCATCTGTTCTGCGCATCATCCCCACCTCTTGGCCTTTGTCATGATTGATGCAAAGGCAAAGGAAGAAAATACTTAAAACAATTCAATCCTTTACGAAAATCACTTCAATTTCTTTGAATTTCTTCATGGCTACAAAAATCAACTCTTAAAACTTGACTCTAACCCTTTATAAAACTCAAACCAAACCCTCATACATCTTCAAAATCATCATTTTGACAGAAATAAACCAATTACACAATCTTATTCCACTGTTTTATCATATTTACAAATTGCTTGCACCAAAAACCCAAATTTTGCTTAAATGGAATCAAAGCACTAAATCGGGTGTAACTTTCAAACCAAATTGAATCTCTAAAACATAAATACATTTTTGAGTACCCATTTCATCCATTAAGAACATATCTAATTTGTAGGTACACTTGTTTTGGAACACAGGCTTGCTGTCTGGACTTCTTTGTTACAAATTAGATTGAAATAACCAGATATGCATGCAAACAGTAATTTATAACTTTCACATATCAATAGATTAATCCAATCGCTCTGGTGCGACTTTAGAGGATATCATTATGGACATTTTTGCCAATTTTTAGAAAAATCCAATGGTTAAATTTTGAGAAACACAAATTTTACTGAAAACTATTACCCTAGATCAAGATTTAGATAGTTTTGAGAAAAATGATTGTATCTTCCACAAATCTTAACTAAAATGCATGAAATAAATTTAAAAAGGAAGGTGATTGATTTATCTTCAACTTACAACCAGTTTTGAGCCATTAAAAGTTCATACAAATCCGTACACAAGCCTGAAACAGTCAAATTTCTGGAAAATATGCATAAAAACAGAGTTTTTTTCATTATTTTCTTCAAGGTATCAATCACCAACGACCACAAAAAGAGTTCAAAAGCCTTTTTAAAGGCATTTAAATCAGTTTCTAACTGTTTTCAACTTCCTACTAGATTAATCTCTAATGACCTCTTAACAACTAATTGTTGCTTAATGCAACTTTTTACATTTTTTGCAATTTTGAACTTTTGTGTTGACAACTTTTGGATACATTAACATATTTTAACATTTTCTTAAATGACCTCCTAAAATAAATGATAAATGACTCAAATAACCTTAATACAAGGTAAGAACACAAAAATTGAATCAAATTCCTAAATTTCCACAAGGAGGCATAATTGTGTCAAGGTGCTCTTGCACCATATGCAGAGGCAAAGGAAGAAAATACTTAAAACAATTCAATCCTTTACGAAAATCACTTCAATTTCTTTGAATTTCTTCATGGCTACAAAACTCAACTCTTCAAACTTGACTCTAACCCTTTATAAAACTCAAACTAGACCCTCATACATCTTCAAAATCATCATTTTGACAGAAATAAACCAATTACACAATCTTATTCCACTGTTTTATTAGATTTACAAATTGTTTGCACCAAAAACCCAAATTTTGCTTGAAGGGAATCAAAGCACTAAATCGGGTGTAACTTTCAAACCAAATTGAATATCCAAAACATAAATACATTTTTGAGTACCCATTTCAGCCATTAAAAACATATCTCATTTGTAGGTACACTTGTTTTGGAACACAGGCTTGTTGTCCGGACTTCTTTGTTACAAATTAGATTGAAATAACCAGATATGCATGCAAACAGTAACTTATAACTTTCACATATCAACAAATTAATCCAATCTCTTTGGTGAGACTCTAGAGGATATCATTACGGACATTTTTTCCAATTTTGAGCAAAATCCAACGGTTAAAATTTTGAGAAACATGAATTTTACTGAAAACTGTTACCCTAGATCAGGATTTAGACAGTTTTGAGAAAAATGATTGTATCTTCCACAAATCTTAACTAAAATGCATGAAATCAATTTGAAAAGGAAGGTGATTGATTTATCTTCAACTTACAACCAGTTTTGAGCCATTAAAAGTCTGTACAAATCCGTACACAAGCCTGAAACAGTCAAATTTCTGGAAAATATGCATAAAAACAAAGTTTTTTTCATTATTTTCTTCAAGGTATCAATCACCAATGACCACAAAAAGAGTTAAAAATCCTTTTTAAAGGCATTTAAATTAGTTTCTAACTGTTTTCAACTTCCTACTAGATTAATCTCTAATGACCTCTTAACAACTAATTGTTGCTTAATGCAACTTTTTACATTTTTTGCAATTTTGAACTTTTGTGTTGACAACTTTTGGATACATTGACATATTTTAACATTTTCTTAAATGACCTAAAATAAATGATAAATGACTCAAATAACCTTAATAAAAGGTAAGAACACAAAAATTGAATCAAATTCCTAAATTTCCACAAGGAGGCATAATTGTGTCAAGGTGCTCCTGCACCATACTCCCGACCAAGAAAAGAATCCAAGTCCACTTGGATTGATGTTCTCAACAAAATTGCATCATTTCTATGCTCTACCACTGATTTTCCTTACTCTTAATCACCTTCATTTTCACCTTTGGTTTAAACTTGTCCATGCAAATTAGTGATCTACCATGCTCCCCCTTTGAAATCATATGCCTTACTCCTTCATACATCTCAAAACCGTGATTTTCCCTTTGTCTTTCAACCTCCAAACAATACTTTGTCCAAATCATTAGTAAAAAAATGAAATGATATAAGGTGACAATCATGATACCTCCATCATGCTGCAACTCCTTGCAAACCTCTATGAACAATTCATCCATGATCATTCCCTTAGCCAACTCAATGTCCTCAACCTATAGAATCAAGTATATGCTTTTGATCTTCTCTTCATCTTCATGACTTGGATTATCTGCAACTTCTTCTTCAATGAAGTATTCCCTTGCATCTTCAAAGGATTCTTGTTCTTTCATTTTGATTTCCCTTCTCCTCTTTTTGATTATCTTGTGAATAGGCCATGAAATTTTCTTGTGTATTTTCAAGTGCCAACTCATTAAGTACTTCATCTGTTGTTCCATCTTCTTTATGGATTCTAGGAACTCTTTATCCATCCTTTGAATCTCTTGTTTAATCTCAGCAATCTCTTTATCAAACTTGGCTTGTCTCTTCTTCTTCTTTCTCTCTTCCTCTACTTGCAAATGCTTTCTCAAGTTCTCCATCCTCTCAAGCAAGATTCCTCCTTGCTTCACAAATCACTTTCCTGCAAACAACCAACAAACCACAACTACAAACCACAAACCACAACCAACTTACTAGCCCATATCTTTCCTGGGCTCTGATACCACTCTGATGCAGAGCAGGATGGAGGAACAATCAACCAAGCTTTGAAAACCAAACACCAACTCAAAATCAAATAACTAGCACAACTTCCATAGGGTCAGCTCTATGGCTTCCCAATTCACCACTGAGCAACTGAAAGACCAATTCCTCAAAGAAAACTGTAAGAACACCCACTTTACAAAGAAGGTACACTTTAAACTCCACCAAACCTTATGAAACCTTGGGGTAGCAATTAAAATTCCCAAAAACTACTAAATCCACCACTAGTTTCCAGAAATCACTCTTCCAACATAGCAAAACCAAAAACCCTTGATTCTAGGCCTTCAAAAGGAGGGTTTATTGTAAATCATACCTCCAGACCTTTCCAGACCTTGCCACCTATTCAAACACTCATAATTATGCCTGCACAAGCTTTAAAATTCATCACATAGGTTATTTCTTCCAGAAAACTCATAAACCATCATTTAGTTCCTCACTTTCACAAGGAAAATCGCCCAAATTCAACCTAGGGCAACACCCAAAACCCACAAACACACTTCCTCCGACCTCCACAGCATTTGGAAACCTATGTTACAACAAATTGGGTCATTCCACTCTGATGCAGAGTGGGATGGAGGAACAATCAACCAAGCTTTGAAAACCAAACACCAACTCAAAATCAAATAACTAGCACAACTTCCATAGGGTCAACTCTATGACTTTCCAATTCACCACTGAGCAACTGAAAGACCAATTCCTCAAAGAAAACTATAAGAACACCCACTTTACAAAGAAGGTACACTTTAAACTCCACCAAAACTTATGAAACCTTGGGGCAGCAATTAAAATGCCCAAAAACTACTAAATCCACCACTAGTTTCTAGAAATCACTCTTCCAACATAGCAAAACCAAAAACCCTTGATTCTAGGCCTTCAAAAGGAGGGTTTATTGTAAATCATACCTCCAAACCTTTCCAGACCCTGCCACCTATTCAAACACTCATAATTATGCCTGCACAAGCTTTAAAATTCATCACATAGGTTATTTCTTCTAGAAAACTCATAAACCATCATTTAGTTCCTCACTTTCACAAGGAAAATCACCCAAATTCAACCTAGGGCAACACCCAAAACCCACAAACACACTTCCTCCGACCTCCACAGCATTTGGAAACCTATGTTACAACAAATTGGGTCATTGCACCCCTTTAGGTTTTCACCTTGATCCACACACCATCATCCAACATCTTATTTTGGTCATTAGATAAGTAGTCAAACAAATTTCCAACATTGAACTTAGGGTTATCCACCTAACACCAAGCCACCCAGTCAAAGAGACATTCATTACCGTCTCACCAAAGTTTACCAAGCACATGGGCTCACATGCCATCTGTCCTGCACATCATCGCCACCTATTGGCCTTCGTCATGATCCACCATCCTATCGGGTCCCAAGTGGTCACAACAACCATCGGCATCCAATTCACTATACCACTAGAAGACCAAACTTCAAAACCTCTTGACAGAGGTTGTGAAGTTCCCATAACCCACGACTCACCGATAAAGGGATCACCCTATCACTCAAAACCCAAACTTCCAAACCTCATGTTGGAATTTGTGAAATTCTCAAGACCCACGACACACCAACAAAGGGATCGCTTTGTCGCTCAAAACTTGAATTTTTGAACCTCATGTCAGAGGTTGTGAAGTTCTCGAAACCTGCGGCAAGCCGATGACAAAGGAAGTAGCCTTCCCTCTGTAATCTATAAGTCGGGAGGTTATCAAACTTTAGAACCCCATGAATTCAGTTAGAACAACTTTAAAACAAGTGACTTAACTCAGGTCGTATAAGGAGAACATAACTACTCTAGGAAGTCAATCAAGCCAGTAAATTTGAGTCACATTTCTCAACACAATAAACTCTCATGGAACTCTCATACACTTACTACAATTAATAGACAATTAATGAGCATGTAAACTCATAAGAGTTGTAGAATACAAGAGCATAAATATTCTCACAAAAATCTAGGCCTAGATTGGGAAATTAGAGTTCCACAATGTAATATAAAGTCAAACCAAAGTCTTCCTCAATTTAGGCGTCCCAAACTGAACACTTAACTAAACTTTGGTCAAGAAAATCTCTTGCAAACTTGACCTCAAAGTTGGTTCCCAACAATGCGCCCACTTGACTGAGCCTTGTAAATATCTTCTCATGCAAAAGGTATTAACTGAAAGATGCCAACTTGGGCACCCAAGGTGGTCCCAAGTCAATCTTAGTTAACTGTAGCATATCTCTCCATCAATTCATGCAAACATTATGCATGATTGATCATTGCCACTTAACTGAAAGTATCCACCTATTATCTATCATGCAACTGAAGTCATTAGTCATGCAACTCAAGTCAACTCAAGTCAACTAGCATTCAACTCAAACTAACTACATGAAACTGAAGATAACTAAACCATAACTAAACTAAACTAAACTAAACTAAACTAAACTAAACTGAATTGATTTGAATTGAACTGATACTGAACTGATAGTGCCACTCCACTCATATAAATATTAATTCCTAATTTTTGGGATCAAAATATCTTGTAGGAGCTCTTCTTGGATGTCCCCATAATTTTCTATCATTTAGGAATAATCACAAATGTCAATTTACATGTTCATTTCATTTGAATTTAATCTCTTTCTAATCCTATTGTTGGGGAACACTTTCCAAGGACTTAGGAGATGTTGGAAAAATGAGTAAAGTTATCTATATGTTGTCATTGATGTCACCATGTTGGTAGTATGCTGGTAGTTGGTTCTAATACTCTTATACCGGTGCTTATCCTCTCTAGTGGTTGGTCTAGTATTTTGGTTTCCTTTCCGGTACTCTAGTCTACACTTCTATGTCGATGATAATCTCTAGTTGCAGTTTTGGGAAACTACTGATGGATGTTAAATTCATGCAAGATCAGGTTATTTTGTACTCTGGTGCTCATATAGCATAGTAGAAACCAATAGATTGAGTGATTTCCTTGTTGCCTTGATGATTATTCTTGGCCAACTTGCTAAGTCAATTTTGATTTGATGTGAAAGCTTATGTGTGACCTATTTCTTGGTCTGAGCCGACATGATGAAATGTGATAAAGATTTTTTTGTCTATTTAGAAATATTTTGTGAACTATTGAATCCAACATAATAACAGTTAAAACATTTTGAAAATACTTTGTGGAATCTGACCTAATTAGTTCCTATGATAGAGATTAGATATATATAAGTATATGGCGAATAGTTTGGAAGTATGAGTGAATGTATGAGTAAGTGTGAATGGGTGTGTGGGAATATGTGCAATGAGTCTATAGGAAAGTGACAGAGGAAATAGTGAAGAGGTAATGAATGTGAAGGTGTGATCAGAAAGGAAGTAGTTGTGAGCATATCCAGAACTGTATCAACACATGTTAGGTGCATCTTTCCAGTTCTTTTTTGGGTTGTAAAGCCTTACTCTATTTTGTATAATTTTTTGTAGGCAGTGAGCCTCCCTATTGGATAGTGAGTCCTTTGTAGGAAGTGAGCCTTTGTACTTAGATAGTGAGTCCTTCTTTAGGCAGTGAGCCATTGTACTTGGACAGTGAGTCCTTTTGGCAATAAGCCTCCTTTTTAAAATACTATATAGTGTGAGTTACCCTCACCGTGGTTTTTCCCTTATTAAGTTTTCCATGTAAAATATAGTGTTCATTGTGTTGATTTACTTTATATGATCTATGTTTCATTCTCATATGTAATAATAGAATAGTGTGGTTGAAGATTTGATAAGTGATAAAGTTTTAACTTTTAATTTTTGTGACAACTGATTCACCCCCCCTCTCAATTGTCCTATGCCTATTTAATAATTGGTATCAAAGCTCTTGGTTCCTCCGGTAAAGTCTAACAGCTTGAGGGAGATCCTAAAGATGGAGATAATGAATGACAAAGGAGAACTTTGGACTGCTCTTGAAGATCTTGGTAAAGTGGAAAGAGAAAACAAAGATTTGAAAAAGAATCTTGATGAAGCAAATGAATGTGTTCGAAAATTGAAGGAACAGTTGAAGAAATTTAAGGAAAGACATAGAGAAGTAAGTGAACAAGTAAAACAAGAGATAATTGGACTAAAAGTGACAGTAGAAGAAAATAAGAGGATTGAAGAATGTCTTAATACAATGGTGTAGAACAAGTCTAAAGAATGTTCCAAACTCGAGCAAGAGATAGTAAATCTGAGAGTGGAATTAGAGAAGGCTAAACTCTGTGAAAATAATTTCAAATCTAGCTCTAGTAAACTTGAAGAACTACTTGCAGGACATAAATCATGTAAAGACAAAGGTGGCTAAGGAGCTGATACCAGTGAATATTCTAAAAATGTGAAGAAGAATCAAGGTAAGAGGAAGTAAAGAAAGAATTTTGCAAGATGACTGCCTATGAAATAGCCTAATACACAAAGGCACCCTTCTTTTGATGGTTTTTGGTTTTCTTGTAACAAATATGGTCATAGAGCAACTGATTGCAGAAGTAGGATAAACCAATTTTTTGGCTCTCTTTCTGGAAAATGTTTTGAATGTGGGAAGTTTGGACATAAGGCTACAAAATGCAAATCTCAGGTAAGTTTGATCAGTTGAGTAATGAGAAACAAGTTTAATGAAGGCAGAAGGAATTAATTCTTTAATGGCTATTGATATGCCTACAATAAATTTGGACATGGAGAAAATCAATGTAGATAAAGGAATAATGGAGGACAATCTAATTAGAAAGGTGTGATATGTCATAACTACAATAAACCTGGACATGTATCTAAAGTTTGCAAGAATAAGAAAGGAAAGAAATCTGCTCCGAAAGAGAAGAGTGAATCGGTAAAGAAGATTGATAAAGAAGAGATGAAGCAAGAGATGGAGAAAACTTGGAAGAAGAAAGAAGAAGGAGAGAAATCTAAGAATCTTGATTTGTTTGTACCCTCATGCGGTACAAATGAATTATTTGAAATTTAGACCTAGCATGGTCTTAGGGGGAGCATTATCAGAAGATCATAAAAAACCCTTGGAAGAATGGCATCTCAGAGGCTGGCATGTGGTCAGAATGTGAAGAATGCTTATTCAGAGGTTTTGGAAGAAGAACCAGAGAGAAATATGTTGGTATGAGGATTTGCGGACCGTTTGAAGGTTTCTTGTGCTAAGTGAAGTGTGAGTTTAGTAGCTTTTTGTGTTTACCACATTTAATGTGCTTAGGGAAAACTCGGCGGTGGATAAGTAGAAATTTGTGATGATTTTTGGTTAATTATGCATCTTAAATCATTAGAAAACTTGCTCTGAAGATTTCTTGAGGCATGCTTGAAGTGTTTATGAAGGGAATTTGAAGATTGATTCAAGTAATCTGGAAACCCTCTCTCTGTTTGCATAAGGAAAGAAGAAAACTGGAGAAGTATTGTTGAATTTCAATAAAGCTAAGCAATGGATAGTGGCTCATGTGGTGTTACCTCTCTAAAGCTAAAAAGGGTCAAAGTAGAAGAATACGATCATAGGAAAATGAAGGAAATTGAACTAGGGTTGAGGAAGTCGAATTACAGAATATAAAAACCCTAGCAATGGATTTGTGGAGTAAATTTTTGTGGGTTTCAGATAATAAAGTTATCATGTTCTTATTGAAGTTTCTTAAGGATGGAAATATTGTTTTGTACAAACCCTACTTGATCTTGAAGGAAGCAATTAAGGCGATCACTGGATTATGTAGCATTGGAGAACTTCCTAGAAATAAAACTGTGAAATATAAAGATGTGGTGGAGTTGACTAGAATTGGTAGAGATCAGAGAGCATTATTGAATGATACACTTGTGGACTCAGTCGTTAGGTATGTTCCATATGGTATCTCATACAAAATTTGTTTCAAGAATCGTGAAAGTTCAACTTCGGCTATTGTCGTACACATTGCCCACATGATGGTTAAGGAGAATAGACAATTTGATTTATGTAGCTTGTTACTTGAGAATTTGCTTGAAAATATTCAAATTTCATTGGTTGAGAATTATTTGTTTTGGAATGCCTTGTGTTTTACTTTCTGAATTCTCTACCAGGAAAAGATAATGTGGTGTGGGAATCTAGTATCCCTATTGGAAAAAAAATTTACAGACATCTAAAGTCTTTGGAATATAATGAAAATATGCGAAGATCATATTTCTCATCCTTGCGAGCAAACCCTTGCTCCGATATATCTATAGTAAGTCAATTCAACGTAGGCATTTGTCTAGGAAAAGAGAATTGGAAGTTATTATCAGTGATTCGCCTCCGAAATCAAAAAAGAGAACGGAAATGGTTGAATACAACATTGATATTTTGGATGAGAAGGAGAAAGAATCATTGACTGGTACTGAATCCCATGATCCTAATGATATCTAGTCAATGATAGTTGAAATAAAAATGAAGAAGATTGGTGAATTATGGGATGTTGCATCACCCATTGAAAGACTGAAAATTGATAATGTGCTGGTAGATTATCTACTTCTGAAAGATATTGAAGTATCTGCTATTTTTGATTTCTTACCAGAGAATCTGATTGAGATTGTTCAAGAAAGGATGTTGCTTAAAGGTCCAGAAGGACGTAAGTTGGGAATCTTGGTTCAAAGAAGATGTAAAAAGGATATGCAGAGATTGTTAGATTGATTGTAGAAACTAAGAAGTGTGTTAAATAAATTTTAGATGTTTACAAGTATTGTCTTCAGTGACCTACTATTGTAGAAAACTTCAAAAGCATAATTGAAGCAATTGAAGCTAAGGTGAATGAGATTTGAAAAAACTTTGACATATTTGAAGATAAAGAAGGGAAACAAAGGATAAGAGTTGGTGAAATTCATGTTGAATTGATCATTACACAAAGACAGAGAAATGATGTGACAAAGACCTTCTAGGTTCTTAAATAAATTGCTAAAGTCTGGTTAGAGCATCTTTCTGAAATTCTTGTTGATTCTGAAGATATTGAGAAACAATGTTCTAATGTAGATTGGTCACCCTCTTTTACTATGTTGGGATTATTGGAAAGTACATGCACAAAACTGGAGTTTGTTGTGTTTAACTAGAAGTTATATCTAGTTCTCAAAGAAAGGTATAAGAAGGTGTTTCAGGTGAAGAGTGTCATCTTCACTTAATTTTTGCTTGCTTAAATGATTTGGACTGTTGGAAGTTTTTGAATTTTTTGGAAATCTTTTTGAAATTTTGATGTCACCATGTTTGCACTCATTTTTTGCACCCTTTTCCCTTGATTTCAAAGGGGGAGAGAGTTGGAATGGAGAGTGTTGGAGATAGTGGAGAGAAAAGTTTTTGTTCACATGTTTCCATCAATGACAAAGGGGGAGATTGTTGGAAAAAGAGTAAAGTTATCTATTTGTTGTCATTGATGTCACCATGTTTGTAGTATGCTATAAGTTGGGTCCAGTACTCTTATGATGGTGCTTATCCTCTCCAGTGGTTGGTCTGGTAGTTTGGTTGCCTTTCCAATATTTTGGTCTGCACCTCTCCATAGATGATAATCTCTGGTTGTAGTTTTGGGAAACTACTAATGGATATTAAAGGAGTGCATAATAAAGTTATTTCATGTTTTGGTGCTCGTACAACATAGTAGCAACCAACAGATTGAGTGATTTCCTTGTTGCATTGAAGATTATTCCTAGCCAACTTGTTAAGTTAATTTTGATTTGATGTGAAAGCTTGTGTGACCTATTTCTTGGTACAAGCCGACATGATGAAATGCGCTAAAGATTGTTTTGTGTGTTTGGAAATATTTTGTGAACTATTGGAGCTGAAATAATAACGGTTAAAACATTTTGAAAATACTTTGTGGAAGCTGACCTAATTAGTGACTGTGATGGAGATCAGATATATATAAGTATATGAAAAATAGTTTGGAAGTATGAGTGAATGTGTGAGTAAGTGTGAATGTGTGTGTGGGAATATGTGTAGTGAGTCTGTAGGAAAGTGATAGAGGAAATAGTGAAGAGGTAATTAATGTGAAGGTTTGATCAGAAAGGCAGCAGTTGTGAGAATATCCAGAAATGTATCAACACATGTTAGGTGCATCTTTCCAATTTATTTTTGGGTTGTAAAGCCTTACTCTATTTTATATAATTTTTTTGTAGGAAGTGAGCCTCCCTGTTGGATAGTGAGTCCTTTGTAGGCAGTGAGACTTTGTACTTGGATAGTGAGTCCTTATTTAGGCAATGAGCCTTTGTACTTGGATAGTGAGTCCTTTTGGCAGTGAGCCTCCTTTTTAAAATACTATATAGTGTGAGTTAACCCTCACTGTGGTTTTTCCCTTATTGGGTTTTCCATGTAAAAATCTAGTGTTCATTGTGTTGATTTACTTTTTGTTATCTATATTTCATGATCATATTTAATATAAGAATAGTGTGGTTGAAGATTTGATAAGTGATCAAGTTTTAGTTTGAATTTGTGTGATAACTAATTCACCCCTCCCCCTCTCAGTTGTTGTTGTCTTGCACCTATTTAACAGGAGATACATGAAATATGTTTAGGATTGCAATTAAATGGAATCCCATTCTGAACATAATCCATGATCATCATTAAGTAACCTCCTCATGTTGTCAATTATAGGGATCTTTGTACCAACAAAGCATTTAGTACTCACATATTTTTGAAGTTTTTCTAAGTCCTTGTCCAATTTTCTTAGTTTATCTTCAAGAACATGGGAAACCATAGTCTCAACATTTGTAAAGGTAGTTTCTTGTGAGGTTGTCATTGGCATGGTAACATTAGGAATATATTCCAAAATGGTTTTAGTATTGACAACACTTGTAATGAAGGTGTTAGAAGACTCATGATCCATAGCAGATGTAAGACCAATGTGGGATGCCACAAGTCTAGAACTACATCTTATTGAAGTATTGGCAATAGGACACCAGGTCGTGAAACTCATACAAGTTCCAAAACAGTTAAGTGTACCCAAGATGAACACTAAACTAATAAACATACACAACAAAATAGTTAGAAGAAAAAATTAGATCCCATAAACTAGCAGAAAACATAGAGAGAGATGCTTGACAAAAAAGTGAGCCAAAAAAGGCAAAATAGGTGTGCCTAGGGTGCCTATATCCTAGGCAAGATTTTAAAGAGCTACAAGTTTGACTATCTATTATGTTGTTTACGGTTTTTGTGAGTAGTTGTAGATAGGTATAACAGTGAATTATTTTCCATATTTTACTGATTTTAAGATTGTGAATTGAGGAATGCAAACATACAATAATGTTGAAAGCAAATGTCAGTTTAAAAATATAGAAATAGAATTCAAATAGCAAAATGCAATAGATAACACTGAGATAGAGATGTAATGCAAATTTAAAGCAAAAAATGTAGGACAAAGGAACCTAGAGTGCCTATTTCCTAGATAGGGTATCTGAAATTCAAATTTTTTAGTGTGTTGACTACTGTTTAATGTTCCCAATTATGTGTGCAAATATTTTTGACAATGAATATATTTCTAGATTTTGGTGGTTTTATAACTATGTAAATGAAAAATGAAAATATGCAAATGTATGAATGATGAATGACAATTTTGAATGCAATTTTTAGATCTAGGATGAACTAATTGATTACTATGAAGATGCAAGATTCTGAAAATGGTGATTTGATGCAAGCTTGAAATAGAACTATGCATTTTTTTATTTACTTTTTTAACAATATGCAAGACACCTAGATGGATGCAAATGACACTTTTTATTTTTATTTTCAGGTTTAGATGACCTAATGCAACTTATAAATGTAATTCTAAATACATATCTAAGATAAAATGACTAAAAAAAACCCTATCAATGGAATATGAATGTATTTTTTGTTAGATTTTTATTGCTTTTTATGACACAAAAATGAAACCCTAAATGAAAAATGCAATAAAATGATATGAAAATCCTAAATATAAGGTGATTTTTTAGAAGGTATATGATGTTAAGAGGTTGGGTTCACTAAAATGAAATGAATGGGAAAGGGAAACCTTTAGAGATTTGACACCTTTCCCAAAATGCTTCAGGGGGTTATGAGAATGGAATGGATGAATGTAGGGATAGAATGGAGATTGATAGATTTGGATAAGGTATGAGATTGACTTACAACCTGAAGTGAGTCAACCTACCCTAGACCAAATCTGGAAATGATGCAATTATGAAATGCAATGATCTAATTGTCTGAATGATGCAAATTATCACTTTTATGAAGAAATAGTAGATCTAGAATATCACAAAGGAAATCAGATACCAAAAATAGAAAGGGGAGGGCACTATTCACTTGTGATATAAATTTTAGTAGAAATTGTCGAGATGTTGGCGCTAAGGTTACCGTTGTCCTATTATGACTTTTTCATATTTGTTTTCATAGTCCTTTGATGTCGGATCTCTATTTCCATTTCTTGCTTGCAAATTATCTAGATCGCTTTCAAATATTTCTATAATCGAACTTCTATGGGTTATCAAGGGCTGGGGTTTTAAATGCAATAATGAACAAAGTTTCTTCAAACTTCCTTTGATCCTCTTCAACCTGTAACTTGCACATTCATAAAGAGATAAAATGTTGTGCCATTTTAGGGGCTTGCCTCAGTCAAACCCCGTGTTAGTGTTTCAACTTCCATAATGGCAATGTCAATGATAAATCGATAAAGGAAAGGAAGGAAATGATGAATGAACCACTTGTTATAACTCACCACCCTTCAATGAAGTCACACACATCACTTCAAGGATATTGGATCTTACTTGATAGATTTGCTTGAATTATTGAAGGCCTATAACAATGTTAGCCTTCACAAAGCAACATGAACACACATGATGTTAGATATTGAATTGTTGTAATAATGCTCTAAAAATGTTTCTCTTGAATGCTCAATAGTGCTCTTGAAATAGTATTTTCTTAATATTTTTGCTTCTTGCTTATTCACAAGTGTTTGATCTAAAATGATGCAATAACTAGTTATTTATAGGTATTTATTCAATTTCCTGAAAACTAAATCATAGCAACCAACTTTAAGTATTTGAATTTTAAATAATAAAGTGTCATAACCGACATATTTGAACTTGGATCCAAAATAGGGGGACATACGCATCCTAGGTGCCAGTGTCCTAGCCCTATTTTCAAAAACTTTAAAAGTCGGGGACAAATTATTAAATGAGAGCATTTTTTATTGTAAATTTTCAAGAAATATCTAAAATAAGTTGTGAAATGCATAATTTAGGAAGTTGAATTCTTAGTTAGGTCCAATACCTTAAAGGGGAGCAAAAAATAGTGTGAAATTGTAATGGGTGACAATTTATGATGCTACACTTGCATACTTGTAAAAAAAATTTCTTAAAATCAATAATACTTACCTCTCTTGTAACCAACTCACATCTTGATCCTTCATCTCCACTCTTCAAAATGTATTTCAATTTCTCAAATCTCTTTTTCTCATCCATTTTCCTTCCAAAATCATGCTTGATGCCCTCATGAATATATGATATAAAATTTGATAACCCACTACATTGCAAATGTTTTTCATTTAAACAATTATTTCTATAGAAAATGCAATTATTATCTCTAGCACATAGAAATAAATTTAATAATTCCCTCGATGACATTGGTAGTTTTATTGCAACACACTCTTGTAGCATTTCGTTAGTATGCAAAGTAGATCGAATATTTAATAATAGTTCATGATACATAGTAAACTTTGCATGGTATTTGCAACATGTATTATGAATTTTAAAAGGCAAACAATAAAATGACTTACAAGATTCAAATTCGCTTTGTGAGATTTTTAAATTTGGATGTGTTTCATAAAATAGTTTGTACAATATTGTTTGGCTATGTTCTAAGAAATGATTAGGATGTGGTGTGTGGTCTCGATCACCATTTCTTAATTTTAAAACATCTTCTACATTTGGTGATACTCTAGAGTGATAGTGCCAAAATTGTTGAATTTCATCCTTTCTAGTATTAGTTAGCTTCTTATCAACCGATGGAAGCCTACCACTAAAATCCCAAGTATCATTTTGGAGAGGACTATCTGACTTCTTGATCTTATTGTAGTACTTTTGATAATGTTTTACGATTTAGCCTTAACTCAACACATGTTTGCTTCAACAATCGAGCATTTATTAATTGATTTCTTACTAAAGATGTTATTACTCTATGAGCATCTCTCTTATCTTTTTCCTTACTAGTCTTTCTGATAGAATTGAGTGCATTAAAAATATTTTTAACAATAATGGTATTCTGATTAGACCTATTTTTTATATGAATCTTCAATTTCTTTAGTAATGGTCTCATTTTGTAAGAATTTAGAAATTGTAAAAAAAATTGACATTGTTCGATTAATATTTTATTGGAAAAGTATTGATTGAAATTTTTGATAGCCTACAACCAAATGGTTTGTGATGACCTTTTTCCTTCAAGTTTATCTATTATGTTCTCATCTATTTCAAGTAACCGTTTTGTGGTTCTTAAATGTTGAGCATTTTTATTGGAGTCATTGCAAATAAATGGATTTAGGAATTAATTTTCTTCTTCACAAAGATCCTCTCTTCTTATTTCATGTGGAGATACATTGGCATTCATTGTTTCTTTCCTTATCAATTTCATCAATGCTATGAGCGAGTGGATTATGGAGTATGTTTTCAACCTCATGAGTTGTATATCCACACTTGTCAAGAAAAATTTCATGTATTTTTTGTTCAATATTTTGATTTTCAATTTCATGCTCAAAATTTACAATTTCATGTACAAAATTTTGCTTCTCAATTTCATGTTCAAAACTTTCAATTTCATTTTCATGTTCAACATTTTGATTTTTCAGTTTCATGCTTGACATTTACAATTTCATGTTCAACATTTTATTTCTCAATTTCATGTTCAAAAATTTTAATTTCAATTTCGTGTTCAACATTTTTATTTTCATTTTCATGCTCAACATTTACAATTTCATGTTCAACATTTTGTTTCGCAATTTCATGCTCAAAACTTTCAATTTTAATTTCATGTTCAACATTTTGGTTTTCAATTTCATGCTCAACATTTATTATTTCATGTTCAACATTTTGTTTCTTGATTTTATGTTCTAAAATTTCAATTTCAATTTCTAGTTCAATATTTTCAAATTCAATATCATGGTCACTTTCAATTTCATTTAAAGGTAAAGAGGAGCCTTCTCCTTGAAGATAATTTGGCATACATTTTCTTTCCACCCTCTTCCTTACTCTATCTTTCTCTCTATTTTCCTTGATTTCCTCCGCTTGACATTTCCTCTTCCTTTTTGCTTTACGACTACTATTGCTTCGCATTATCCCAACTCAAACAAGTACCTTGATGATTGAAAGGATAAACTTTTGTGTAAAAGAGTGCTCAAAAAGTGAATTTTTGTCTGTAATGCACAAGAATCATGACATTCTCGATAGCAAATACCATGTGGGGACCATTGGAACACCCAAAATAGAAATTTTGTCCACTCAAATAAAGTGGATATCCATTTTGTAAAGTAAAATTGATATATGTTTACCAAACCTTGTATTCTTATGTGAAAACAAGCTTTACAAAATGGATATTTATTTTGAAAAACAAGAAATATATATGTTTTGTAAGGAAAAAAGGATATCCGTTTTGTGAAGCTTGTTTACTTGTTTGTGAAAACAACCTTTACAAAATGGGCACCCGTATTGAATAAAACGAATACATGTTTTGTAGGAAAAACAAATATTTGTTATATCCACCTAAAAATATATCCATATTAATATGATCTAATATCTATTATATTATATATTATATATTATGTAATATATTATATATTATATATTATATATTATATTATAACTTATATATTATATTATATATTATGTTTTATATTATATATTATATACTATATATTACATATTATATTTTACATTATATGTTATATATTATATATCATATATCATATCAATATTAATATATTTTAATATAAATTATATATATTTTTTATTTTATTTTAAATCTAGATAGAGAAATGGAGATAGGGAGAGAGAGGTAGAGAGAGAGAGAGAAGGGATGGAGATAAAGAGAGGTAAGGTAGGAGAGGTAACTATAGAGAGAGTTAGGGATAAATGGAGGGGTAGGTGGAGAGAGGTTGTGTTGGAAGGAGGGAGATAGGGAGTGGTAGAGTGAGAGGTATAGAGGGAGGGAGAGAAATAGGGAAGGAGGGAGATATGGAGTGGTAGGGTGGGAAGGATAGGCATAGAGAGAGTTAAGGAGGGTGGGAGGGGTAGGTGGAGAGAGGTTGTTTTGTGTGTGTGTGAGAGAGAGAGAGGGAGGGAGAGAGAGAGAGAGGGAAGGAGGGAGATAGGAATTGGTATGGTGGGAGGGGTAGAGGGAGGGAGAGAAAGAGGGGAGTGAGATAGTGAGAGGTAGGGTAGGTGAGGTAGGTATAGAGAGAGTTAGGGAGAGAGGGAGGGGTAGGTAGAGAGAGGTTGTGTGTGGGGGAGAGAGAGAGAGAGAGAGAGAGCGGGAAGGAGGGAGATAAGGAGTGGTAAGGTTGGAGGGATAGAGGGAGGGTAAGTGAGGTAGATATAGAGAGAGTTAGGGAGAGAGAGGGGTAGGTGGATAGAGGTTGTGTGTGTGTGAGGGAGAGAGAAAGGGTGAAGGAGGGAGATAGGGAGTGGTAAGGTGGGAGGGATAGAGGGAGGGAGAGAAAGAGTGAATGAGGGAGATAGGGAGTGGTAGGGTGGGAGGGATAGATAAAGAGAGAGTGAGGGAGGGAGGGAGGGGTACGTGGAGATAGGTTGTGTGTGTGTGAGGGAGAGAGAGGGAATGAGGGAGATTGGAAGTGGTAGGGTGGAAGGGATAGAGGGAGAGAGAGAAAGATTGAAGGAGTGAGATAGGAAGTAATACGGTATGAGAGGTAGGTATAAAGAGAATTAGGGAGATAATAAAGGGTCAATAGAGAGAGGGTGTGTGTGTGTGTGTAGGGAGAGAGGGGAAGGAGGGAGATAGGGAGTGGTAAGGTGGAAGGGATAGAGGAGGAGGGAGGGAAGGAGGGAGATAGTGAGTGGTAGGGTGGGAGGGAGGGAGGGAGAGATAAAAATACGGAAGGAGGGAGATAGGGAGAGGTATGGTAGGAGAGGTAGATGTGGAGAGAGTTAGGGAGATAGGGAGGGGTAGGTGGAGAGAGGTTGTGTGTGTGTGAGGGAGATAGGGAGTGGAAATGTGGGAGGGATAGAGGAAGGGAGAGTTAGGGAGCAGGGAGAGAGAGAGAAAAAGAGGGAAGGAGGGAGATAGAGAGAGGTAGGGTAGGGTGGGTAGGTATAGAGAGAGTTAGGGAGAGAGAGGGGGGTAGGTGGAGAGAGGTTGTATGGGAAGTAGGGAGAGAGGGAATGAAGGAGATAGGGAGTGGTAGGGTGAGAGGGATAGAGGGAGGGAGATAAAGAGGGAAGGAGGGAAGGAGGGAAGGAGGGAAATAGGGAGTGGTAGGGTGGGAGAGATAGGTATAGAGAGAGTTAGGGAGGGGAGGGGTAGGTGGAGAGAGGTTGTATGGGAAGTAGGGAGAGAGAGAGGGGGGGGGGAATGAGGGAGATAGGGAGTGGTAGGGTGGGAGTGATAGGTATAAGGAGTTAAGGAGGGAGGGAGGGAAGAAGGGTTAGGTGGAGAGGGGTTGTGTGTGTGTGTGAGGGAGAGAGGGAAGGATGGAGATAGGAAGTGGTAGGGTTGGAGGGATAGAGGGAGGGATTTAAAGAGGAAGGATGGAGATAGAGAGAGGTAGCATAGGAGAGGTAGGTATAAAGAGAGTTAGAGAGAGAGGGAGGGGTGGGTGGAGAGATGTTGTGTGTGTGTGATGTATTATGCATGTTTTGTACACACACCCCGCCAAAGGCAGGGACCCCCCTCTTTTTGCTCCTGATGGGTCGTTCTCGCTCCCAATAGGTCATTTTTCTCTTGTCTCACTTGGCATGCCCCCGTTAACAAGCCCAAGTTGGCCCTAAGCCTTTAAATGATCAATTTTCTCTTGGATAGAATCACCTAGCTAGGTTTTACCAAGTCATTTGCTTCCGCAAGGTTAGTCTTGTAGGTTTCCCCTTGGTCCTTGCCCCGACATCCATCGGCCCTAGCGAGCTCACACTCACCGTTTTCCCTTTTTCGTTCGCCATTGTGCTCCATTGGGTGCTAGCGGCCAAGCTTCCATGTCCACCCCATGTGCGGACCCCATTCCATTCTTCGTTGTTGCATATATCAACCATCGTGGACCCGCATTTGTGGGTCACCTTACATGGGTCTTTGTTCCTATTTTTTCCATTTTAAGGAAGCCACCCTTTTACTGTCGCCCATAGGGTGGATTATGCATTTGGACCTACTATTACGTCACCATTTCAGTACCATTACCCTATCAATGAATTAATCATGGAACCCCCCCTCTTCCATTATTAGCCTGCGCCAGATGTTTATGTGTTTATTTTGTAGAAAAAGGAGATTAGAAATATTTCAAAATTACTAACCATAAATTCATGACTCCAAAACAACAAGGAAAGAGTCTGTGAATGGGAGGTCCAAGTGGAGCTTGTAAGCAAGTTCAAAATTATGCCTAAGGAAATACAACACACTAAATCTTTTCATTTAAGTTGCCTTCTCCTTTTGCATTGTGAAATTGGCACCGTCGTTCATTGTTCATGCAGAACCCCCATTGCGGGTTTCCACCAATCCCTCGGCGTTTCTCTAACAGCCCTCTCGAGATGTTTTTCCACACACCTTTCCCCTCGATGGCGTTACTCAAATGTTGTCCTGCACATTCACCCTCGCAAATATTTTGTTGGTGGGGTCCACATCTTAATTGGCCGCTTGGGCGGTGTTTCTCACTAGGGCCCCGTCGCCCCATTTCCCTAAGGACTCCTACAAATTACATAATGATTGAAATAATGGGTCACTAGGTGCGTTGAGAATTCTAGTTTGGTATGGGAGACAAGGTTGGGTTTCTTTATCCTATAGCAAGTTGAAGCAAATAGTAAGTCGAGAGATTGAATGTGAGGGGAGAAACTAAAGATCTTCGAATTGAATGTTGAAAATATTTGGGAGATGTGCGACTGAGAGATTAGAAATGATGTGGATTGAATTTCCTGTGGTGGTGGGAGCATAAGAGGAGGTGGCCCATGATGAATTATGACCTGCAGTAATAATACTCAATCACAAGTCGATGTAAAGAATGGGTAGTCAGTCCATTTCGGCCTCAAAACGAGTTTCCTATGTATAATAGATTTGATAAGGATCCTAGTAGGTATGAGGTGGATGCATGAAAAAAGGATCAATTTTTTGTTCCTAGTGGTTGGCATAGTGAGCAAAGATTCGAGTGATGGTGCAACAACAGGCAATGTAAAATGACTATGCAAAGTTCTAAGGGTGAATGTGAGCATTGCGAGCTCTGACTTCTCTGGTGTTGGTGAGGGATATGATGCGGGATTCCTTTGGTCCATGGTTGTTGTTCATAGTGTCCTATCCATCACATCCCCTCACACTCCATTGCTTGCAACCTTCTCCCATGTGGGTTCCATATCCCACAGTGATGTTGTTTCCATTGTTGTTGTTGATAGCATATCCATCCCATCTTGCCACCAATCATTTCCCACGACAACCACCTTTGCGGGGTCTACAACTGCATTTGATAGACAAACCACTAGAGGGATGATGGGGTAGCCGAGGATAAGCAATGAAATCATGATAAAAAATGAAGGACATTGAATATAAAGCTAATAAGTCAGGGATGAGAAGCAATGCTTGACCAGCATGATCATTAGCATCTCTGCACAAAGAGGGGACGTCAAACACAAGACATACAGTGAAAGCTCACAACACACAGAAAGGGAAAAGCAGGTAAGAGGAGTAGACCATGCCTTCCCATAGGGATATAATCATTTTCCTGATCAATTGCATGTTGAACGACTTCCATTTAATTGCTTTGAAGTTATCATGGGCATCTTATAGGCATCTAGTCTAGCACTACTAATTTTATTATTGATTTGGTAGGAGACACCTTTTGACCCGCAAGGTAGCTAACAAGAACATCAACCACTAAAGAAATGGTCGTAGCATGGGTCTTTTAAATTAGGGCTTTCCTTGCTTTAGGTCATCGCAGGAGATCTTTCTATCGCTATGAGGTGGTGGGTGGATCATTTAGTACTGCAAAACACACGATATTTTGAATATATTTGAAAGATAGGATGTAACATAAGATGATTACATCACCACCCTAACAAACGATATTAACCGGGGAGGATATGTCTTCGCACTGGCCAGCTTGTCCTCATGCAGACCCCACCCCTGTGGGCGCCGTGTCACTCGATGTTGTTCCTTCATAGCCCGCTCTCCACATCTTCCCGCGTCCTTCATTTCATGGTGACCATACTTGCGGGTTCCGCACTTACATTTGTCAATTTTTCTTCGTCGTCATTTATCGACTTTACCATGCAGCCTCCCACCAAGTATCAAGTCTGCATTCCTCATATGGTGTTATTTCTCTATTATCATCGACTTCAGATCCCCTACACACCCCAATCATTGAGGGATAGTTTACAATCAAAGGAGACATTAAAATGTATTATCATGCCACAAACGATCCGCAAGCCACTTCAAAAGGAGTGTACAGTTGAAGTTTATGAAATTTGATGAATGAACAACCATTTGGTAGAAGACTGGGTTCTGTGTGGGTACTGCCTGGTAACGGTTTTAAAAGGAATGATTTGGTAATCCCTTCCTACCAAAAGGCATCGCAAGGCTGATAAGAGAGAATGTAATTAAATTTCGTATATGCAATATGATTTGGTGCTCTTTGATTATGTTGATTCTATCATCCTAAATGGTTCATTTTTCGTCAAGGCTCATTGAGGAATCAGGAAAAATTGGACCAAGCTTCATGTACTAGGACAACACTTAATCAAAGATCGCTTCATAACTTTGGATGCTCATTGGGTGGCTATGGAAAAAATCTATATTTATCAACTTTTTGGGTGCCTATTAGAAGTGTAAATAACACAAACTTAATGGGAAACTATGTATGATTCATACAATATTATTGGGACAAGAAACATTGTACGGGT
The DNA here is from genome assembly GCA_007258455.2 of Sequoia sempervirens. Classification (NCBI taxonomy): domain Eukaryota; kingdom Viridiplantae; phylum Streptophyta; class Pinopsida; order Cupressales; family Cupressaceae; genus Sequoia; species Sequoia sempervirens. Next base: position 37,554 of record VDFB02156867.1, read on the forward strand.
GATTGAGGTGTATTCGGAAAACACCGTGATCATGAATGGATGTGGGACTTGCGGGTTCTACCTTGGAATTGTCTGTTTTCACCATTGTCATTTTAACGACATTCCTATACCGTCCTTACACATTCCTCCACCCGCATTCTTCTTGCATAGTGTTTCCATGATGGAAAACTGTGACTATAGCTTTTCTTTTGTTGCACACATGCAACCATGAAGACATCATAGTTTAATTCCATCCAAGAAGTGCACTCATCAGTTGAGGTACTGATCACTAGGTTAGATGGAACAGATCCACAAGGGAATCCAATCATTTGATGCATCGAGATCATGGGAGATTCCATATAAGTGACACTAAATGAAGAGATAAACTACAATGCTTTTAAATTACAATGTTAAGAGAATATAGAGGAAGCAAGTGAATATTGGAGTATAGGGGGATTCGAAAGAGGATTCCCTGACTGTCAGATGGTTAATTTCATCAAAGCAAGCTAGGGATTGAGTGATGAAGTACCTTACAGCAGCCCCTAAGGAATTGTTTGGTTAGAATGATAGAATACAGAACTTCGGAGCCTAAGCATCAAATTTGTTACTCCCAGCCATCGTGGAATCTAAAAGAAAAATATACATACTAGATAACAAAGTTAAGGCTATCCTCCATGGTGAATGGATGTGCACGTTGCGCATGCCACTTATTCGAAGTGTTGATCTAGCTTAGACATCGCCCGCAGTTGGACTCTAGTGTTGTAGAGTCCACTACTCCCATAGCTACGGGGAGTCTACCCATCAAAGCCACTCCCTAGTTGCAACTTCATAATAGTTATCCACATTATTCCTCCCACATGACCTGGCCATGATGGATGCCCACATTCATCTTTCCACGTGTGATAACTGAGGAAAGTGCCATCGCCACCTTTCCCCCCCCCCACTGACAGTGGACTAAGGGAGGACCACTTCGGCTATAAAGAATTATATAACATTGACATCCCCTCCATTTGAAAATGAAAACTAGCATTGCAGAGCTCATCACTCCTTGAGTCATTTGCTAACAGTGTTCCATTCGCAACCTTCTACACCCTTCCTGTACTAGATGGAAATCTTTTATGCATCAACATGTCTTTTCATGAAATGCCCAACATGGATTTAGAAGAATGGCTTTGAAGTTTCTTTTCAATCGAATGAAGTTTGTACCAAAACAAATATTTCCACTTACGATTTCACAAGGTAGAAAAATCACTAACACCATGGAGAAAATCCCCAATAGCAAATATGAAGTGGCTTCTCGTTCTACTAATCACCTAGGAAAAATTATGAACTGTGCTATAGGGGGGAGGGGTAATTAATCCTTCTAAATGCTAGTGTGAACTCTTACAGATAATCATTATTAAACCTAAAGTGTGAAAGGTGCTTCACCTCCAAGATGGCAACAATTCAATTAAATGGTGCATAAAGGAAAATTATGTCTAAATGGGGTCCATCGATAACTTTCTTAGTTGTTTGAGCAATAGATAGATGAGGTATGACTGGAAAAGGGCATTGTGCCACAAGAAAACCTTCGAAGTGGGGTCTTCAATGAAAATTCCTTTCATGAGGGTATGATAAACTCCTTCGCCTTAGGATCCCCTTTAACCAAGATATAAATAATTTTGATGATGATCGAGGTTTAAAATGTCATTTACATATTGATTACAATATTAGTGGATAATGAATTCCTTTAGGTTGTGATTGTGCTATCATGACTATTGTTTCATTTTATATCAAAGAACTCATAAGAAATATTTGTTGAAGGATAATATTTTAGGGCATTTTATTCACTGTACAGGACCCTTCACAGACATGACCTAAAGGGAGCAAAAGGCTAGCCTTAAAAAAGTGAGGGAGACCACATATAGAATCAAACCAAGGAGAGGATGATGGTTTACAAATGATTTATGTTGAGGATTGTTGCGAGAGTACATGCTTGGACAATAATCAGTAGCCAATGAGAAAATAGTATGCAAAGAAGCATCTAAAGGCACCATGGCATAAGAGGAATCAGAACTTGTTAAAGTGACTAGCACGAGAGGTTCATAGTAACCAACATATGAAGACCCGCTAATGGAATGAAGATGGAGGATACTAGGTTATAAGGTTTCCCATGCAAAGGATGCAGATGAAGGTTTGAGGCCACCACTTCATCATGAATATGTGCCAAAGGAGGACCATTGTTCCATCAAAATAAAGTTTGAAATTTAAGGGAAAGCACATCGTGCTATTAATATGTGTGCAATGAATTATCATAACTAAGTAAGAGGGAATGATTATAGACCTGAAGCGTTGCGATTCGTGACTAGGCCATCTAATTTCCCTACTCAAGTATTATTATTGCTTGTTGTTGGTTGCTTAAAGTATATGCAATGATAGGGCTATTTAAATTGTAATCAAACAACCATTTAAAATAAGAATTATATGGTTACACAAGCACCAAACAATCATACACAAAAGTTTATATCACTATTTGCATGATCTTAATTTAATCCATTGTTTTGTGTAGGGATTTGTTTATGCATGGAGATCATTGTAAGAGTTTGCTACTGGAGGATATTGCACATCATAATTCATCCATGAGTCTTTTGCCGCATCACTGTCTATGAATGTACCGAGACTGATGAGGATTGCCAACTAGAGAATGTTCACATGAATAACGATTAAAATCATCAAATGGACTATCAAGCAAGTGGCTACATGATGAAGAAAGTCAATACCAGGAGCACAAATGGTTGTTCGCTAAAGTCATAATCGAAAAGGAGTTGTTTTTCCTTTCCCCAAACGATCGTGATTCCACAAGAGACATCTTAGTGGGTCAAGGATAGCTTATCCATTTTATAGTGACTCAAATCTACAAACAAGGATCATCTGATTTTCTGAAGAATGCTAGGAATACATCAAATAGAAGGCATCCTTTAAATAGTTTCAACTACAATAAAGGGAAATTAGCTATAGGACAAAAATGCTACAACACCTGGGCACTACAAGACAAAATAGGAATGAGACAAAAGGTGTATTTTATATTCCTTTTTATTGGGGGTAGGTGAAACCCTAATGTAAAATGAATCTTGGCCACACAATGTAATGAAATCATGGCCATCCATTTCAATTTTGGAAAACTATAAATAGGGGCTTGCCCCTCATTTGAAAAAGGTTCGAGAGCTGGTGTAAAAGCATTCTGCAGCAATAGAGAGCAACATTGCATGATTTATGGGTATTTCTTTTGTGTTTTCTCATTATGTTTGCATGGTTCTACTTCCCTACTAGTTTAGTGTGTAGTTTCTTGAATGGCTATCATGATGGTGTTGTTATAGTATTTGATGAGATTTCAGTCCATACTTTTGGAACTTGTTGATGACAAGCTATTGTGCAAAGTTAGTATGGGATTCTTTATTTAAATTGTTGCAACTTTGTTCAATTGCATGTTCATGATGTGCATGTGCAATTTAAAAATCGGCAGACCTTAGGAGATTGCACTAGTTTTGTGTAACTGTAGGTTCCTCTTGGCCAAGCAAAACTTAGTTTAGGAAAGTTTGTCTACTATAGCAACCTCCATTGTTACTATTCATTTTTAGATTAGACTTAGAACAACTTTCTTAACCCTTACTATTTTACTATTTCTTTTAGTCCTCAGTTAGAATAGGATTACAAGCATCACCATGAAGCTAAATCAAATGAATTTGGTGAGTTTCAGCTTGCTGTTTTGAGTGGGTAGCCTCTGTTCATTCACTTCCAGCACTTTGAAACTCTATTTGCAAACCCAACTTCCCATGCTTTGTGAACCATAAAGGTCAACTCTATGTTACCATCAAAACACATCAACCCACTAAGATATTCCAAGCATTGTCATGACCTAACACCCGAGAGACCTTGGGGTAGCGATCTGGAACTTGTTTGTAGATTTATACCTTTCAAGAGAGGTAGCATACTTGTGTGTTGCATGTGTTGCGAAGGTACAAAAATACCCATCAACAAAACTGGTGCTAGGAGGGTTGGCTAAGCTTGAGGCTACAAGGTTGAAAACTCGATGTTGAAAAGAACCTTCAAGTAAAAATCTAAGATAGAGAGATCTCTTCATTTGCTGGAAATTTGAAATCAAAATATTTTTGAAGGAAAACAAGAGTTGAGCTGAGATGGAACAGCACTTGTAAATCAACATTACTCAGCTACGTGTAGATTTGAATAGAAGATTAAGGAGACCATTGCAGCAATTTGCATTGGCGGACAAATGTAGAATCCATTGCTCTTGCAACCACAACAAATTAGGATGTTTCACATTCTTAGACAAAATAAGAAGTGTCTTGCAAGGAGAAATTCCCTTTTGGGAAGTATATCAACCATTGGCTCTTGTAGATCCAGAAGAGGGATTTGCTAATATGGCAGCCAAGGCATTTAAAGAAATGATCCAAGAACACTTGAGCAGTGAGGATGGACTAAGATTGGAAGAGGTGTTGATGTCAAGTTGGTGCAGATTTCACAATGCACCCCACTCCGAGTTCACTTGTTCTTCATGTAAATCCATCATCACTCATGTCAAGGACTACTTAGGCAAGTTAGAGCAACCAAATCTTAATGAAGGGAAGTCATCTCATGAGGCAGGAGAGTTGTCAACATTTGGAGGACAACACATTCCAGTTAAACCAAGAAATTTGACACAAGTTAGTGTTGAGATAATAGACACTGAGGCTGAAAATAAAAAGGAAGGAGTTGATTTCCTCAAGGCCACAAGGAGTATTGATAAAAGTTCAGTTAGAGAGGAATCAGAAGGTCTTTCCTCGATCAATAAAGAGAAGCCTTCCACTCAAGAAGAGGAATGGTTAGCAGTCGAAGATGAATTAATAGAACTTGGAACAACACATGCTAGGATAGCCAATGTAGATGTTGAAAACTAGAAGGAAGAAGAGGTTGAAAGCCTTGAAGTAGAAGAAGGTGATGGTGAGAGCCTAAGTGAAATTAAACTTGAAGACCTATCCTACATAAATGATAGTGATCAAGCATATGAAAATGCAGATTTGGAGGAATGGGAACAACCATAGGTCACAAATGTTTACTATCAAACCTCCTTCCAGAGTGATGATGAGGACCCGATATCAGAAAGATACAACAAGCTAGTGTCAGGACTAGCAAGCGATTGGTCCAAGCAGAAATATCAAGTAGATTTGGAAGTGTTATTTTTATCAGGATGGTGTAGGCTCCATGACTTGCCACATTCAAAGTTCACATGCCAACTATGCCAAGAGGTCATCGGAAAAGTCAAAGAACAAGTGGGGAAACCAAGTACATCGCCTCCTGCAACCACTTCAAGGATCGAACTAGAGGACGAAGAATCAGAACCAAGTGAAATCTTAGCTGGAAATTGTTGTGCCCTCAGCACACACGCCCCGTTCAAAAATGGGGACCCTCTTTTTCTTTTAATTTTTTGGGTCATTTTTGTCGCTGCCTCATTTTGCGTGCCCCATTTTGGTGTCCCAGGTGATCAGCATACCTTCAAAGTTTCACCATAAGTTGACCGCACTTCTCCCTTTTAATATTGTCAAGGTATGGTGCCTCACAGGGTCTCTCTCACAGTTTTCCTCTGCCAGTGGCCTCGGGTCATCCCAGGCCCAACCCTTCGGGTTTCCCTTGCTAGGTTTCCCCTTCGTGTCCGCCGTCCCGAATGACGGATGGCTTCTGCCTTCTCGAGCCCCGAGTCCCAACATCCTAATTTTCGTCTGTTGAAATTTGCAAAGTTTTGGCTACCTACATCTCCCAAGCCTGAACCTCTAGAGTTCTGCATGTTTTTTGCCATTCCAAACAGCAAACTAGTGGTGGACTTTCACCCTCTGGGCCCCAACTTCCCCTTCACCGTCGATGATTTCCAAGCGAATTTTTTGAAGACGCCTGCCACCTTGCGTCCTTCTGGCTTTCGAGCCCCGAACTTCCCGCTGTCGTTCGTGGATTTAATGCGGCCATTAATGGCAGTTGGGGTATAAATATCTTGCTCAAACTTGTCATTCTCACTTGTCAGTGTTGAAGAGGGAGGTCAAAGTGCTTCCCTAAGAGGTTCCCCGTATTCGTAGATCGTCACCCTCATGCCCATTGCTGCCACTTGTCGATCGTGGGTGGATTTCATGCCTTGCCGCATCGAGTGTCTGAGGTAGGTTTACCGTTTGCCCTCCCCAAGCATTTTTTCATGATTTTGAACCTAAAGTGATAAACAAACCAGATCTAAAATGTATTAAAAAGATAAAACATGACACAGCGCACAAAACCCACGTCCTCAAAAATCAAGAAAACCTTCATAGCACCCTCATGATCAACCCAGAGCTGCATCCGCATGCGGTTGTTCTTCAAAGGGGGATTCGCCCCTCCCGGGCCCAGACTCCTCTTTCACTGCCTAGACTTACATGAAATAACCAAAATTTCCAAATGGCTCCTCCATCCCCCGGGCCCGAAACATCATACTTTTGCTGGCAGCTTGCCGTCTGGCGTCACGCACTCGAGTTTTGAAGTTGACCGTCTTCTAGCTCCCTGGGTCCCAGTCCGCGGACTTCCGTTCCTAGGATTCCATGTGGTCTTTGCAGTTGTGAATGGAGAAAGCCTGGCATCCTTCCGCCTCCCAGGCCCCGGGCTTCCATTCACCGTTGGCAACCCTGCATTGAACTCGGAACATCCTCGATGGCGTCAGGCTCCACCATTCGGGACTTCGTCCCTCCTCTGCCATTCCAGAAGGGAAAATATTGCCCACCCTTTCGGGCGCTGGGCTCCACCATCTGACACTCCGTCCCTCCTCTGCCATTCTAGAAGGGAAAATCTTGCCCACCCTTCCTGGCTCCAGGCTCCACCTTCCTGATCGCCGTAAAAATAAAAATGAAATCTAGCATCCAACTGAGGACCTGGGTCCGGTCCACTAGGCAGCCCCCTTCGGACTTCCATCTAACGATCGCCATCTCGGACGGTGAAATCTCTACGGCATCCCGGCCCCTTTGGCTTGATCACCTTAAAGTTGCGAAATTAGCGGCCGCCCTTAGACCCTGCTAGGCCCTGGACCCCGGGGTTCTGCTCCCGGAACTCCGTTTCTGCTCGACTGTTCCAAACGGCTAGTTCTGGATGACTTTCCTGCCCTATACCTCTGGATGCTCCAAAACCAATCCAAATGAGCTCAAATTTGGAATCTGATCTCGACCCACGTGCTTAAATTAGGCCCTCTTTATTATGATCCCTTTGAACCATCAAAATTTAGTTAGGAAAGATCTCTCGGCTTGTTCAGCCCCGTTTTCCCTTTCAAAATAGCATTCCTATCAGGGAAGTCTAGACCTCCAGGCCCGGATTGTCCAAAAGCCCTCAATGAAAAGACTAATAACATGAGGAAGTGGAAGTATCATTCTATGAACGATAAATTACTTAAAGTTGATTTCATCCATGGGATTTTGACAAACATGAATACTTTCATGATCAATTGCACTGACTATACCTTTGCTTGCAGGATATATGGAATCAGGTGCAGGACCTTTGGGGGCGGTTGCGAAAAGGGACAAAGGGAAGAAGTCGGGCAAGATTCCTTGAGGAAAAGAGGACAAGGATCAAATGAAGTATCAATTCCAGGGTGAACCTTTGTACTCAAAGATTGCCACAGATTGGAAAGAAATCACCGACACCAATATAGGCCATGTCAATATTGACGAATTCACACAAAGGGTTAGGATCAATCTGACGACCAAGAATGCGAGGTTGATTAGACAAAGTGGAATTGAAAAAGCTGCAGGCTTCCCTCCATCCCTCGTGGCCCCTGAATTGGTCATGGCTTGTTGGTAGGCATATCAATCGGATACAAGGACCATTATCGACAGGGATGGTAACGTTCTCACTGACATGTTGGCTAAAGGAATCACAAGGACCCTCCACATTCCCACCTTCCAGGAAATGGAAACACCTACCATCGAGGAATGCTAGGTAGCGTGGGATGATAACGTGGGGGGCTGCAAAAGGTTAATAAATCAGCATTGGCTTAAAGAAAAATGGGGCAGCGCTGCGAAGGTTCCTCACGAACTCTGTCACAGTGATTTCCATGAAGATTACCATGACCTGCTCACAATGCTAAGCAGGGTTATGGGTCTCCCTACAGCTACCTTCTTTCAGGAGTGGATGGTGTACTTCATTGAGCAGATCCTTCATGGGAATGAGGACGTCACCACAAAGTCCTCGTTCTACTGGGGGGTATAATAAGCAACTACTTCCATGAGCAGTTCGTCAATGTAAAGAAGAGTTCCAAGTTCTACATGACTTCATATCTCGTTTACTCCTTGGTAGACCGGAGACAATACAACGGGTTGTATGTGGCACCCAATCAGGAGCAGGGTCGAAGATTGAAGGCCTATGACAAGTATCCCCATCTCAAGTACTAAAACTTCAAAAGGGAGTATTGCAAAGTAAATGATGCCTTCACCGGCCATATCATCAGAATGACTATCGGAGATTTTGAAAGGAGGGTTTCCCATAGTGCTCAGGCATTCTTGAAGCAATACGCCTTCCTCTTCATTCAATACCCAAAGTTCACATACATTTGTGCCCAAGGCTTCACCGAAAGGCCAAAAAAATTGCCTCGATACCCCAACGACCAGATCATCCTATTGGGTCTTTTTTAGTAGCTGCAACACATACAGGCAATCTTTAGCAGCAAACACATAGTAGGGATCTCTTATCCCATGACCCTTGGTCAAGGCATGTATAAGTTACAAACTTCCCAGTGTGCTGGGAACTCTGAGAATGAATTGAAGGATTATCATTTTCACATGCACACTAATCGCCCATGAATAGACCCATATGGGCATGTGAATAGACCCATATGGGCATGTAAGGAAGGCACTAGGACCGGGGTTCGCTCATCTACACCACATTGAGGACTTATGGGCGGATTGTCAAAACGACAAGGAAGTGTGGGCAAGGAACTATATGCGGATGACTGCATATTTTGTAAGAAAGGTGCATCCATTTCCCATACCAGATCAAGTTGAGGAGGATGAAAGCACAATAATGGACCCAAGGTACCTCACAGTCGCCAACTTTCCGATACCAACAATAGACTGGAATGAACAAGAGGTCAATGACCTTGATATCATAACCAAGCCAATCTTGGCCCGTGCCAAAGAGTGGGCAGATGGACAGGTGGCCCGATTAAAACAAGGGGTGGTCCTGACATATGAAGGGCTCAAGAGCGAAGCCAAGTGCCATAGAGGATGTAGCCACTACAACTTCAATAGGTGGGACATCCAAGTCTCCTCCAGTCACTAGATTCAAGAAGAGAAAAGAGATATAAACGAAGCAGTCTCCTAACCCCAAGGTTTATACAAGGATTCAGGAGGCTCACCTTCCAAGAAAATTAAGCAAACAAGGAGTAGAGTGGAGCGGCCCTTAATCCAAGAAGAAGAGGTGAAAGGTATTGACCAAGTGAAATGTGTTTTGGCTCTCCCTGCTTTGGCTCCCCCATCATCTACCTCCTTGGCCATGGCCACCACATCCCCGCCGGCGGTGGACATCTCTGTCCATCTTGCCCCTTCACCTTCGACTGATCCTGTGATAATAATTGACTCTTCCTCCACTACCATGTCACCCACTATGTTGCTCCCTTTATCTACGGTGATGACACCAATGCCTACTTCCACTTTGCCCGAGGCCTTCTCCAAACATATGCAGAATATCCCCTTTGAGCTCTCCCAAATCCTTATGGATCCCACTCTTCAAGCAGCCTTAGCTTAGGTCCTCACTACTGCCAAACCTTCACAACCTTGAACAGGGCTGCCGGCTATGGAATCCACCATGCTAATCTCTAAGGAGTGGGAGAAACAAGAGCGAGAAGCCTAAAATTCATTTGAGGAAGAGGCTGATGAATATCACGAGCACCTAGAATATGAGCATCGAACGATAGACAGGGTTGACTACGAGGAGGAAGGAACTGGTTCCTCAGAGAGTGGGGATGAGGAGGAGGATGTTGGTGGTAGGGTAATAGTGCAAGCCTTCAACGATGATCTTGAGGAAGAGTTGTCCCAGCAATTGAAGGGTGTTGAGGCAGATGCAGGGAGGTCACCTCTTGGAGAAGGAGGACAATAGCAAGAAGACAATATAGAAGAAGACAAACCAGAGGATGAGGCTCAAGCTATCAAGAGCCTCAAAATTGAGCAACTCGAGAAGCACACACATGAGGTCGAGAAAACCAAAGGAGAGGAGGAAAAGGAAATGGAAAAGAAAGAAAGTCCCACACAGCAATTATCCGCCAAGCCTCCTATTAGTTTCCTTGTGTTCATCTAGGACTCTGATGAAGAAGGAGACACCACTAAGGAGAAAGAAAAGTCCCCAGAAGATAAGAAAACAGAAACCTTAGCCAAGGGGAGCGAAGGTGATCATGAATCACCTAAAGAGAAGGCTACTATGCCTGAATGGCTAGAGGGGTAGCTTGAAAAGAAAACTCTCGTGCTAAAAGACCCAAGAGCGAGGCTGGAGGCTATCTTAGCCCGAGCACAAATTAAAACCAAAAAAGAGAAGAAGCTTAAAATCAGATCCAAGGTAACAATGGACGCTTCTAGGTCTTGAGTCGTGCAGATAGCAACGATTATGGTAGGCCAGGCTGGTGTAAGCTATAACATCTCCACCCTGGATTTAGGAACTGCCACTAGAGAGCAGAAGGTGGGACACCTTGAGGTGTCGGTGGCTATGGTGGTACACTTGATAAAGTAGGACAAGGTTTCAAAGGATGAACTCAAAGTGCAGGTGGTCTCCTTGACGGATTATATCTAGCAATGGTCTTCAGTTGATGACCTACCTACCATGTCCATAGCTCCACCCCAACAAGTGTCCAAAGAACAGATTGATAAGATGGAAAGGAGAAAGATCTTGGAAAAGACTACAGAGAGTTGGTTCTGACAGGTCCTGTATGTCGGGAACATGGGTATTAGCCAGGCTGTTCTGATAGCCAACAAGTTCTTGGATCTGCAGCAATCCTTAGAAGGCACGAGGAAGCTCTGAACCAATTTCCCTACAACATATGACTTCACACTTCCAAAGATCAAGGCTATCCTTCAGTTGCCAAAGGCCACATGGGAAAAGGAGCTTGTGGTCAACAAGGATGACCATTGGCCAATGGATGTAGGGTTGGGTGATCATCGACAAAAGTGATCCGGACATTGACGGAACGTGCCAATTTCAAATTGATGATGGAATACGACATGCCCACAATACAAATGGATCCAGAAAAGGTAAAACCTTACTTCCAGAAGAAAATGGAGGACGGGATGTCCAGTGAAGTAATGGTGGAGTTCATGAGTTTTGCTACCCATGCCTTTGATCAATTAGAGCTGTCAGGGATTAGGGCGCAAAGTACAATGAGGACTAGAAGAAGCTAGAGAATAATACAAAGGAATGGAGCTACCAAATGTTGCGGTATGAGATTATTGAGGTAGACAAGCTCCAACCCATTATCTTGAAGTTTATAGAGTATACAGCTTCAAAGAAGTAGGAGGGAAGCCCTCCTGACGGTGAAGAGATCCTCAAGGAGTAGCTACAGTAAAACAACAATCAACAAAAGATGAAATTGCTACAGTGTCGTCACTAGAGGATGAAATAGGTAAAGGACAAAATGTAATTTTAAATTGTAAAATATTGAGGGATGGTGAAACCCTATTTTGTAATGAATCTTGGCCACTTAATGTAAGTTAATCTTGGCCATTCATTTAACCTTTTGGGCACTATAAATAGGGCTCTCCTCTCATTTGCAAGGGGATTGAGTTGTTGTAAAGACATGCTATAGAAATTTACAATGAAAATACATTGACTTGGTGCATTTTCTGGGTTTTTCACATGTTACTTGATTCAACCTCCATTGTTAAATGCTTTAACTAGATTTATATTGTTGTTTTAGTTATATTTATCCTTGCTTTGATAGATTTTAGAAATGTTGTTTTGTGGTTGTGAAAATTCCTGCGATGTAGATGCCTTCTTAGTCCATACTTTTTGTTGTTTGTTGATAGTAGATAGCTATGTAAAGTTAGTTTGGGCTTAAATTCAAAGCTTCCCCACACTTTCATCTTTGTTCATGCATGCACATGGTGAATGAAAGTTGAAATATTCACAGGCCTTAGAAGATAGCACAAATTCCATGAGACTGTGAGATTTTTGGTTAAGTGGAATATTGTTTTCAGGAAGCTGTCCATTGCAAGAACTCCATGATTACTGTTCATGGTTAGTTGTAGGTCTAGGGACCCTTCATCCTCCCCGCTCTTTTTTTCTTTTTTAGAAATAACCTATACCAAGGTTCATTGTACATCGTAAAGCTAAATCCAATGATAAAAATGGAGTTCAAGACTATTGTTTGAACCTACAACAAACACACAACTTCTCCATCTTAGGAACTCCATTTCAAGACCAGACTTCCCATGCTTTGTAACTCACCCACAAGTCTACCTTGTGATTCTAGCAAATCACATCAAATAACTAAGATATTCTAAGCACTGTCAAGACCTGACATTAGAGACCTTGGGATACTGTTTTGCAATCTGATTATGGAAGATTGTCTTTCAAGAGAGGTAGTGCACCTACGCACTGCCTGTGTTGAGAAGTGCATAGAAAACACATCAATAGAAATAACCTTCAACAAGATGCTAGGACAACAACAGTAGAAGAAAAATGTAATCTTGAGCCTCCAAATGATGAAGCAGAACACATAGGAATGTTGTCCATTAGTCACCAATAAATTTTCCCTCTTGAAGAGCATTCATACACCACGCATGACGAGCTCTATGGGGAATCCTTGGAGAGAAACAATGAATGGGATTCCAGTCCCCTTGGGGAGGTGCAATCAATTAAATTCTTCATTCCATTTGGAGCTTCACAGGTATACCAATGCTAAGAATGAGTACATTTTAGAAGATGGGAGTGATGAAGACCTACCACCTGCACCTCCGGACAACAAAGTGTTGGAGTTTCCAGAATGGGAGAGGAACTCCTTCTTTGTCTATAGTGAAAGTGAACAAGAAGAGACGAGTGAACATCATGATGAGATACATCAAATGCAGAGAGAAGAAGAAAAAGGCGGGGGTGTTCTGATGGCCACCAACAAGTATGATACACCTAGCCAACTACAGGATGTAACTAGGAGTCTTGTCACCTTGATCATTAATGGTCCTCCTTCACATTTAGGGGGCTGTGATATGAAAAATTTATGCATGTCAATGTCCCACGACATTCAACATCATAAAAATAAGTTCAACACCTGGGAGAGGAGATGGGATGACATGCTGCCCCTTGAAGACAACAGTCAATTAGATGACTGGGTTGCGGAAGATCAAGAAGATGAAGTGTTTCTCCTCAACAAATAGCTGATGAAGGCTACGGGTCTCACATGTGGCCTGGAAGAGGTGTATGCTACCCAGTGCTCCTGGACCTTTGTGAACCTAAGATCAAAGATGTCATATCACCCAATGCTTCCACCTGAGGCTTCCTACACCATGATCAACGATGTTGTGCTTGCTCTCAACTGTCAAATGGTGCCATCATCATGCGATGACATCTAGGCTCTATCTTTCCTTCCTCCTGTGAATACTTAAAGTTGTGTTTGTCATTTTGATTATGGGAATGAGGGGAGATAGACGTGTTTATGGAGCAACCATGGGTTTAATGAATTGCCTCAATTACTAGTTTTTCCTGAACATATGATTGAATTTGAATGTTGCAATGATAAACTTATTTTTTTTAATATAAAGATGAATGTACATGGCTTAGAACTATAACTATTTCCCGTTTTCTTGGGCATGTATTACAAAATCCAATGAGTGTTAACGTCAGTTTTCCTTGCCTAAACATGGTTCTTTGTAAATATCTTTGTACATAGCTCGTTTTGAATAGTGTAGGTGTCGTGTATATAGTCCCACTTTTCTGCTTTCATTGGGTTGGTTGGTTTCTCATAGATTAGTTTACTTTAGAGTATTTTCCCTTTTGTTTGCTTTTGCTTTACCACTTCAGTTAGTTTAGGTGTTGGCTTTCCGTTTGATTCTATTTTGCTGCTACTTTGTTGCTTCTTTGCTCAGGGTTCCTCTACTTTTAGCTAGGAACGTCTGTGCACACAACAATCACCATACTTATTGCTTGGGTTTGTTCTATGTATTTCTTTATCATACTTTAATCAAGTTTTCAGAGTGGATGGTGAGGGTCCTATGTTAGTGTCAAGTGATCCTAGTGTTTGATTTGAAGAGGATAAGTCATTGGTTGGTTTGATTCTGATGTATTTTGAAATCTTATATCATTCACCCACTTTAAGAATCTGGCGGTCACTATAGGTCCTTTTGCAAAGTCTAGTTAAGTGAAAAAATCTAAAATTTTGCTCCAGCACCACTGTGATTCTCATCCCTAAGTGCGAGCTTCAATGCTTGCAGGTTGAAATGAAAAGAGTTGAAAAGAAAAAATCAAAAGAAGAGAAAAGAAAAAGAAAAGTAAGACATTGAAAATCAAAAGAACAAAATTCAACCTTTCAAGGGGATCCAAGCAACTCTTTCGGGGCTATGGACACCTGGCTAGTAGTAGAGCAATATTTGAGAGAACCACAACGACAACCTCGTCGAGGCTATGGACACCTGACTGGCAATGAGGCAATGTCCTAGATGCTTTTGGAGTTAGAGTAAACTACCTAGCTTAACTTGGCAAAGCTTGGGTACCTATAGCAATTAAAGGATTGGGAATTAACACATATACACACACTTGGATTTTTCAGCATACTGAAGGTCGAGTTGACTAGTGGTTTTGATCTTTTGATTGACTGTCTAGTTTGTTTTTTCTAGTGTGAGGATCAGAACCAGAGATTTTGGGTTTGTGATTCCAATTTGTCATCAAAATGCTCTAGAGCATTTCCCTAGTGAGTCACCATTTGTTGTGCATGTTTTGCACACACGCCCTGCCAAAGGTAGGGACCCCCCCTCTTTTCACTCCTGACGGGTTGTTTTTCTCTCGTCTCATGTGGCATGCCCCCGTTTCTGAGCCCAAGTCAATCCTAATCCTTAAAATGATAAATTTTCTCTCAGACAGAATCACCTAGCTAGGTTTTACCAAGTCATTTGCTTCCACGGGCTTAGTCCTTGCCCCGACATCCGTCATCCCTAGTGGGCTCGCACTCTCCATTTTCCCTTTATCGTTCATCGTTGTGCTTTTGCATGTGCCAGCAGCCAATCTTTCACATTCGCTCGATGTGCGGACCCTGCGCCATTGTTTATCATTGCATCTGTCAACAATCACGGACCCATGTTTGTGGGTCACCCTACATGGGTCTCTATTCCCATTTATCTATTTTAAGGTTGCCAACCCTTGATTGCTGCCCGTAGGGTGGATTCTGCATTTGGCCCTGTCGTCCTGTTCTCGTTTTGGTACCGTTACCCTAGCAACGAATTAATCATGGCACCTCGCCTTCTTCCATCATTGGCCTACACCATATGTTTATGTGTTTCTCTTGCAGCAAAAGGAGATTAGAAATATTGCAAAATTGCTAACTATAAATTCATGACTCCAAAACAACAAGGAAAGAGTCTATGAATGAGAGGTCTAGGTGGAGCTTGTAAGAAAGTTCAAAATTATGACTAAGGCAGTACAACGCACTAAAGCTTTTCATTTAAGTTTCCTTCTCCTTTCACGTTGCAAAATTGGCACCGTTGTCTATTATTCATGTGGAACCCGCATTGCGGGCTTCCACCAGTCCCTTGCCATTTCTCTTATGTCCCTCCTGAGACATCTATCTGCACACCTTTCCCCTCGATGACATTACTCAAACATCATCCCGCACATTTGCCCCCTTTGAAGATTTTTTTGGCAGGGTCCACATCTTACTTGGTTGCTCGGGTGACATTTCTCACTATGGCCCCATCACCCCGTTTCCCTAAAAACTCCTATAGATTACATAATGATTCAAATAATGGTTTGTTGAGCGTGTTGAGAATTCTAGTCTGGTATGGGAGAGGAAAGGTTGGGTTGCTTTATCTTGTAGCAAGTTGAAGCAAATAGTAAGTCAAGAGGTTGAATGCGAGGGGAGAAAATAAAGATCTTCGAATCGAGTGATGAAAATATCTGGGAGATGTGTGACTAAGAGATTGGAAATGAAATGGCTTGAATTTCCTGTGGTGGCGAGAGCATAAGAGGAGGCGGCCTGTGATGAATTATGACCTGTAGCAATAATACTCAATCACTAGTCGATGTAAATAATGGGTAGTCTATCCATTTTGGCCTCAAAATGAGTTCCTCATGTATCATAAGTTGATAAGGATCCCTGTAGGAATGAGGTGGATGCATGACAAAAGGATCAATCTATTGTTCCCAGTAGCTGGCATAGCGAGTGAAGATTTGAGCGATGGTGCAACAACGGGCAATGTAATATGACTATGCAAGGTTCTAAGGGCAAACATGGGCATTGTGGGCTCCAAATTCTTTGGTACTGGTGGGGGATATGATGCGGGCTTCCTTTTGTTTGTGACCATTGTTCACAGCTTCCTATCCATCACGTCCCCCAACACTCCATTGCCCGCAACCTTCTCCCTTGCAAGTTTTGCATCCCGTAGTGATGTTGTTGCCTTCGCCATTGTTGACGGCATATCCATCCTATCTTCCCACCAATCACAACTAGTAGCGGCCACCTATGCGGGGTCAGCAAATTCGTGCGATGAAGAAACTACCAAAGGGATGATGGGGTAGCCGAGGATAAGCAATGAAATCATGAACAAAAGTGAAGGACATCAAATCTAAAGCTAATAATTCAGGGACGAGAAGCAACGCTTAATCAAAATGATCATTAGCATCTCTACGCAAAGAGGGGATGTTGAACACAAGACATACAGTGAAAGCTCGTGACACACAAGAAAGGAAAAGCAGGTAAGACTAGTGGACCATGCCTTCTCATAGGGATATAATCATCTACCTGATCAATTGCATATTGAATGACTTCCATTTAATTGCTCTGAAGTTATCGCGAGCATCTCATAGGCATCTAGTCTAGCATGACTGGTTTTATCATTGATTTAGTAGGAGACACCTTCTGACCCGCAAGGTAGCTAAAAAGAATGTCAACCAGTAAAGAAATGGTCGTAGCATGGGTCTTTTAAATCAAGTCTTTCATCACTTTTAGTCGTCGTAGGACATCTTTTTATCGCTATGAGGTGGTGGGTGGATCATTGAGTACTGTGAAACACATGATATTTTGAATACATTTGAAAGATAGGATGTAACATAAGATGATTACGTCGCCACCCTAAGAAAGGATATTAACCAGGGAGGAGGTATGTCTTCTTACTGGCTGGCTTGTCCTCATGCAGACCTCACCCCTGCGGAAGCCCTGTGACCTGATGTCATTACTTAATTATCCACTCTCCACATCTTCCTGCATCCTTCATTCCACGGTGACCATATTTATGGGTTCCGCACTTATGTTTGTCATTTTTTCTTCATCATCATTCTAACGGCTTCACCATGCTAGCCTCCCACCAAGTATCACCTGTATTCCTCGTATGGTGTTATTTCTCTACCTATCATTGACTTGAGATCCCCTACATGCCCCCATCGATTGAAAATTTACAATCAAAGGGGACATTACAATGTATTATCATGCCACAAATGATCTATAGGCCACTTCAAAAGCCAATGAAGTTGAAGTTTATGAAATTTTAGGAATGAACGACCATTTGGTAGAACACTGGGTTCCGTGTGGGTATTACCTAGTAACGATTTTAAAAGGAATGATTTGGTAATCCATTCCTACCAAAAGGCATCATGAGGCTGATAAGAGGGAATGTAGTTAGATTTTGTATATGCAACAAGATTTGGCACTAGGTGATTAGCCGATTCTATCATCCTAAATTGTTCCCATCCTGTCAAGGCTCATTGAGGCATCGGGCAGAATCAGACAAAGCTTCATGTATCAGGATGACACTTAATCAAAGATTGCTTCATAACTTTGGATGCTTGTTGGGTGGCTATGGATGAAATATATATTTATCAACTTTTTGGACGCCTATTAGAAGTGTAAATAATGTGAACTTAATGGGAAATTATGTATGATTCAAACAATATTATTGGGACAAGAAACCTTGTGCGGGTGATGGAGGTGTATTTGACGAACATCGTGGTCACGAATGGCTATGGGACTTGTGGGTTCCACCTTGGAATTTGTCATTTTCACTATCGTCATTTCAATGGATTTCTCATACCATCCTTACACACACCTCCACCCGCATTCTTCTTGCATAGCATTGACATGACTACAAACTGCAACTATAGATTTTCTTTTGCTCCACATGTGCAACCATAAAGACATCGCAGTTTAATTCCATCCAAGAAGTGTGCTCATTTCAGAGGTATTGATCACCAGGTTTGATGGAATGGATCCACAAGGGAATCCAATCGTTTGATGCACCAAGATCATGGGAAGATTCCATATAAGCGACACTGAATGAAGAGATAAACTATAGTGCTTTTAAATTATGATGTTAAGAGAATAGAGAAGCAACAAGTGAATATTGGAGTATAGGGGGATTTGAAAGAGGAGTCCCTGACTGTCAGATGGTTAATTTTGTCAAAGCGGGCCAGGGATCAAGTGATGAAGTTACTTACGGTGGCCCCTAAGGAATTGTTTGGTCGAACTAATAGAATACAGAACTTCGGAGCTTTAGCATCAAGTTCATTACTCCCATCCATCGTGGAATCTGAAACAAAAGTATATGTACTAGATAACAAAGTTAAGGCTATCCTCTGTGATGAACGGATGTGCGGGTTGTGCATGCTACTTAGCTGCACTGTTGATCCAGCTCAGACATTGCCCGTGGAAAGAATCTAGCATTGTGGAGTCCGCTACTCCCACATCTACTGGGAGTCTCACCATCGAAGTCGCTCCCTAGTGGAAACTTCATAATAGTTTTCTGCATTATTCCTCCCTCACGACTTGGCCATGGGGGGTGCCCACATTCATCTTTTCGTGCACGAAAATTGAGGGCAATGCCCCACTAACGGTGGACTAAGGGAGGAGCACTTATTAGGCTATAAAGCATTATATAACATTGACATCCCCTCCATTTGGAAACAAAAACCAGAATTGTGGAGCTCACCACTCCTTGAGCCATTTGCTAACAGCATTCCAACGGCAACCTTCCACACCATTCTACACCAGATGGAAATATTTCATGCATTGGCATGTCTTTTGAAGCACTCGACATGGATTTAGAAGAATGTATTTTATGTTTCTTTTTGATTGAATGAAGTCTGTACCAAAACATAGATTTCCACTTACGATTTCACAAGGTTGCAACATCGCTAACACCATGGAGCAAATCCCCAGTAGCAATTATGAAGTGGCTTCTCATTCTACGAATCACCCAAGAAAAATTATGGACTCTCCTATAGTGGGGAGGGGTGAATAAGATTTCTAAATTCCAATGTGAACTCTTACAAATAATCATTATTGAACCTAAAGTGTGAAAGGTGCTTCACCTCTAATATGTCAACAATCTAATTAAACAGTGCATAAAGAAAAGTTATGTCTAAATGGGGTCCATCAATGACTTGCTCAGATGTTCAAGGAATAGATAGATGAGGCATCACTGGAAAATGGCATTGTGCCACAAGAAAACCTTCGAAGTGGGATCTTCAATGACAATGCCTTTAATGAGGGCATGATAAACTATTTTTCCCCCAAATCCCCTTTAACCAAGATATAAATAATTTTGATGACGATCGAGGTTTAAAATTTCATTGACATATTGATTACAGTCTTAGTGGATAATGAATGCCTTTAGGTTGTGATTGGGCTATCATGAGCGTTGTTTCATTTTATATCAACGAACTCATAAGAAATATTTGTTTAGGGATAATATTTTAAGAAGTTTTATTTTCTATACAAGACCCTTCACAAATAGGACTTGAAGGGAGCAAAAGGCTAGCCTTACGAAAGGGAGGTTGACCACATATAGAATCAAATCAAGGAGAGGATGATGGTTTACAAATGAGTTATGCTGAGGATTGCTAGGAGAGTACATGTTTGGACAATAATCAGTAACCAATGAGCAAAGAGTATGCAAAGAAGCATCTAAAGGCACCATGGAATAAGAGGAATCAGGACTTGTTAAAGTCACTAGCACGAGAGGTTCATAGGAACCAACATATTGAGACCCACTAAATGGAATGAAGATGAAGGATACTAGGTTATAAGGTTTCACATACAAACGATGCAGATGAAGGTTTGAGGCCACTACTTGATCATGAATATGTGCCAAAGGAGGACCATTGTTCCATCAAAACATAGTCTAAAATTTAAGGGAAAGCACTTCATTCTATTAATATGTGTGCAATGAATTATGAGAACTAAGTAAGAGGGAATGATTTTAGACCTGAAGCATTGCAATTTGTGACTAGGCCATCTAATTTCCCTACTCAAGTATTATTATTGCTTGTTGTTGGTTGCTTAAAGTATATGCAATGATAGGGCTATTTAAATTGTAATTAAACAACCATTTAAAATAAGCATTATATGGTTACACAAGCACCAAACAAGCATACACAAAAGTTTATATCACTATTTGCATGATCTTAATTTAATCCACTATTTTGTGTGAGAATTTGTTTATGCATGGAGATCATCGCAGGAGTTTGCTATAGGAGGGTATTACACATGATGGTTTTTCTATGAGTCTGCTACCGCATGACCATCTATGAATGTATTGGGGCTAACGAGGATTGCCAACAAGAGAATTTTCACATGAAAAATGATTAAAATAATCAAATGGACTATCAGGCAAGTGGCTACATGATGAAGAAATTTAGTACTAGGAGCACAAATGGTTGTTCGCTAAAGTCATAATCGAAAAGGAGTTGTTTTTCCTTTCCCCAAATGACCGTGATTCCACAAGAGACATCTCTATGGGTCAAGGACAACTTATCCATTTTATAGTGACTCAAATCTACAAACAAGGATCGTCTGATTTGTTGAAGAATGTTGGGAATACATCAAACAAAAGGCAACCTTTTATTAGTTTCAACTACAATAAAGGGCAATCAGCTATAGGACAAAAATGCTACAGCACCTGGGCACTACAAGACAAAATAGGAATGAGACAAAGATATATTTTATATTCCTTTTTATTGGGGATAGGTGAAACCCTAATGTAAAATGAATCTTGGCCACACAATGTAATTAAATCCTAGCCATTCATTTCACTTTTGGAAAACTATAAATAGGGGCTTGCCCCTCATTTGTAAAAGGTTGGAGAATTGGTGTAAAATCATTCTGCAACAATAGAGAGAAACATTGCATGATTTATGGGTGTTTCTTTTGAGTTTTCTCATTATGTGTGCATGGTTCTACTTCCCTACTAGTTTAGTGTGTAGTTTCTTGAATGGCTATCATGATGGTGTTGTTGTTATAGTATTTGATGAGCTTTTAGTCCATACTTTTGGCACATGTTGATGACAAGTTGTTGTGAAAATTTAGCGTGGGATTCTTCATTTAAATTGCTGCAACTTTGTTCAATTGCATGTTCATGATGTGCATGTGTAATCTGAAAATTAGCAGACCTTAGGAGATTGCACTAGTCTTGTGTAACTGTAGGTTTCTCTTCGCCAAGCAAAACTCAATTTAGGAATTTTTTTCTACTATAGCAGCCTCCATTGTTACTGTTCATTCGTAGCTTAGACTTAGAAAAACTTTCTTAACCCTTCCTCTTTTACTATTTCTTTTAGTCCTCGATTAGAATAGGACTCCAAGCATCACCATGAAGCTAAATCAGATGAACTTGGTGAGTTTCAACTTGATGTTCTGAGTGGGCAGCCTCTGTTCATTCACTTCCAACACTTTGAAACTCCATTTTTAGACCCAACTTCCCATTCTTTGTGAACCATAAAGGTCGACCCTATGTTACCAACAAAACACATCAACCAACTAAGATATTCCAAGCATTGTCATGACCTGACACCCGAGAGACCTTGGGGTAGTGATCTAGAAGTAGTTTGCAGATTTCTACCTTTTAAGAGAGGTAGCATACTTGTGTGATTCTTGTGTTGAGAAGGTGCAAAAACACCCATCAACATGATGGAGAGAGGGAGGGACAAAGAGAGAGATAGGGAAGGAGGGATATAAGGAGTGGTAGGATGCGAGGGATAGAGGGAGGGAGAGAAAGAGGGAAGGAGGGAGATAGAGAGAGGTCGAGTATTTGAGGTAGGTATAGAGAGAGTTAGGGAGAGGAGGGGTAGGTAGAGAGAGGTTGTGTGTGTGAGGGAGATAGTGGGGGAATGAGGGAGATAGGGAGTGGTAAGGTGGGAGGGATAGAGGGAGGGAGAGAAAGAGGTAAGTTGGGAGATAGGGAGTGGAAGGGTGGGAGGGATAGAGGGAGAGAGAAAGAGGGAAGGAGGGAGATAGAGAGGGTGGTTTAGGAGAGGTAGGTATGGATAAATTTAGGGAGAGAGGTAGGGGTAGGTGCATAGAGCTTGTGTGGAGAGGGAGAGAGAGATCGAAGGAGGGAGATAGGGAGGGTGGGAGGGATAGAGGTGTTGGTACTGGTTGTCATTGATGTCAACACTTGAGGAGATTTGTCTGAGATTGTTGGTAGTTGTTGTCATTGATGGCAACACTGATTGTTGGTTGTCATTAATGTCGGTAGTTGAGAAGGAAGATTGATGATAATACTTGTTTTTTAAACTTCATTGTTGTATTTCATGCCTTATCTAAGGTTTACTAAAGTTCATGGTTAGATGTCATGCCTAAGCAAAGATGTATTAAGTATGATTGTTTTTAGCAAAGTTGGTTTCATAATGATATATTAAGATAAGGATTAGAATAATTGAGATGAAGATTAGAGTTGTTGTTGACAGTGGAGAGATTTTTTTGAGGATCTACAATATGTCATATGCTCTATCTTGATGTTCTTGATGAAGTGTGTGTTGCTCAAAGAATATTTTGGCCTCCACAAGTTGTTCAAGTGTTTTTGGTTCAGGAAGCTACTTTAAAGTCTCTTTGGGAGAAAGATTTGCATTCCTCCACTATTGAAGATATGGTCTTATAGTTTCAAATTAAAAGTTAGTTCTTTATGGATTTTTCACTCCCATATTTTCAAGCCATTGGTGTTGTCAAGGAGGTTTCTATGAATTGCAGAAGGTTGGCAGTGTTGTTGGTTGTCTAGACTAGTCTAGGAAATGCTCTACATTTCTCCGCATTGATGTTTATGCTCCTGTGGCTTGGTGAATGTACTCTTAGTGTCTTTGTAGTGTCTCAATTCTAATTTCATGTGATGAAGTGGTCCTCAAGATTTTTTGTTAATGTCATATCTCATGTTTATGCATTGTGTTCTTCCTCAATAAAGTGTTTTGTTCCTATTTGAGTTGTGGTGGCTATTGATGGCATGGCAGTATGAAAGAAGTGTATGGAAGTATTGTTGGATGTTCATGGAACATCCCCATGTTATTTTCATGTTGCTAATTGGCCACCTTGGTGTTGCATTGTGTCTTGAGTTGGCTTTTTGGGTTATTTGTAGATATCTAGCCGATATGACTTGTTCTTTTGCTTGCACCATGTGCTTGGGGGTTTGCATCATAAATTGAAGATGGTTATCATATATTTGGGTCCTAACCTATCCTATTTGGGACTGCATCAAGTTAATTCAATTGGAAGTATGTTTTAACACCGACTCGTTATGTGCTTCGCATTTCATCTACATGTTTCCTTAATGTAAACTTAGTTTGATGTGCACTAGCATGTGAATTGTATTGGATCACATTGGAAGGTGTAATAAGTTTGTTTCCTGTCCTCTTTATCTTCATGATAGGATTGCATTATGCTTTGGTGGTCGACTTGTTGAATTCATTGATTATATTTTTTCTTATTCAACCTAATTGAGGTTTTGAAGAATTATAGTGGATATAAATGCAAGATCATTTTAGATGTAAATAGTATGGACGTGTGAACAATTACAAACAAGTGTGAATGTGGAATGTATTGAATATCTAGTAGAGCTAGTGCTACATTGTGAAGAAGAAAGATTAGATGCACCTTAATGTCCTAGTCAACAGAGTGAATTGTTAACAAATAATGTAATCTTTATCTAAATCTTTATATCCTACTTTGAGATAGTGAATCTCATCAGGGCCTTGTATCTTTCTCCTGAAGTTGTGATTGCTTTAGCTCAACAAGTCCTTTGTATATTATGTTGAGGTAGTGATACTTGGTTTGTAAGTCCTTTTTGGCAATGAGTCTTTATATTGTGAGTTAACTCCTACTGTGGTTTTCCCTCATTGGGTTTTCCACATAAATTTGGTATCTCCTTGTGCATGTGTGTGTTCTTTGTTTCTTTCTCATTGCTATTGATATGATTATAGTTAGAACTACTCTATCTTTGATTGTCGAAGTTTTTGAAGCTTTATACTTCTATATCCTTCTCTATTACTATTTTGTTAAGGATTTTGATTGGATTAAGAAGTTGGTATTACATACTCAAGAGTTTCTAAGTTTTGAAAAGGTTTAAGTTTTGTGTAGACTGATTCACCCCCACCTCTTAGTCTTTGGGTGTGCCCAACAAGAGGGAGGGAGAGAAAGAGGGAAGGAGGGAGATAGGGAGTGGTAGGGTGTGAAGGATAGGTATATAGAGAGTTAGGGAGGGGGGAGGGGTGGGAGGAGA
>VDFB02156868.1:0-11648 GCA_007258455.2 Sequoia sempervirens
TTTTTAATTTGGAAAGTGGTATTTAGCTATTCACTTGATTTTCTTTCAAAGTGAATGCATTAAACAGAATGTGGATTTATCATGTAATGTAGATTTAAGTGACTAGAGATGCACTGTGATTACTTTGAGCGTTTCATGTTTTCTTATTCTACAGATCTGTGTAGTCACAGGTGATGTTGCTGTAGAGTCAAGACCTGGAACTGAGCTACTTGATACATGTAACCATAGGTACATGGATGTGGACATCTATCATGGTATCCATAGATGCGTAGATACATGTATCTATGGATAGATGTATTGATAGATACATTGACACATATATGGATAAATGCTTGTGTACATTTGCACATAGAAACACGGATACATATATGCGTGGATGCATCTACAGGTAGAAGAATACATAGAAACATAGTTGCATGGATAGATAGATAGATGCATAGCTGGATATATAAATGCTTCAATATACATGTATGGAAATATCCATGGATTGCATATGATGTTGCATAGATACATATATCCATGGCTGCATATGTACATAGATGCATGTATTGTAGTACACATGGATGCATGTATATGTGTATGTCTGGGAAAGATGCATGGTTGCATGTGAGGCTGTAAAAGTTTGTATATTTTTAATGCGCAAAGCGGTCTCATAAAGAGAGGTTTGGAATGAAAATTATGTCAACATGTGTGATAATGAGAGTTTTTCCCTTGAACCTTGTTATATATTCAAAGAGCAACTAGCAATGCAAATAGTGTTCCCTTTAGTCAGATGACATTCAATGCATTGAGTTTGCATCAGTGGATTATGTACCTTTAGCCACTAGTTTGAATCAAAGTATGCATATGGATTCAGAATCAAAGCTGCTCTGTGAGCCATTTTGAATTTGCCTATGCACATTTGCAGGAATCTTGCCGTGGCATTGACCAATCGCATTTAAGCCATTTAAGCATATTACTTATTTTTTGTATAGTTTGAATTTGGAGGGCTATTTTATATATTGGAAAATTAGCATTTATCTATTTTTCTATTCATCTGAGTAGCTTTATAAATCATTTTCGTTTTAAAAAATTCGGGAAAATGCGAACGCATAAATTGATTAAATAAATTTAAGCAAAGGTATAGTTTAAAAGTTGGCGGCTAGAGGTACGTAATCCATGAATGCAGATTAAATGCATTAAAATATCAGGAAAATGTGAGCGCAATGCATGAATGCAAATTAAATGCATTAAATGACATCTGGCTGGAGGTGAACGTGCTGGAGTGGCTTGGTGACCATGGATGGACAGGGTACTTTGGTCATTTAATATAGAGTTAAGCCACTTGCTATGCATCTTTATTACTTTGTGTGTGTTGTTTTTTGTGTTCTGTAAGCCTGTGTTCTCAAAACCTAGATTCTGCAATTGCTTTGAGCTTTTTCTCTATGATGAAAGCATACAGGATAAAGGAATTTTGTGAACTATTATAGTTAATGTGCTCATAGGCACATATGCAAAATATGGAAACATATACAAGGGAAGCAAATTGTTCAAAAAAACTCCTCAAAGAAATGTGGTCCCATGGAATGCAATAAGTGTTCACAATGGACACTTTGGTTTTTGCATGTTAACTTTGTCAGATAATGCAATTTGGCATGAACAAAGTTGAAGCCATGACATGAACAATAGAATTATTGAACACTGAACTCTATGCTTGTAATAATTATTGGAAAAGTTGTAAATGCCATAGATGAAATAATATGAATAAAATTCTAGTTTCTGGTTTTCTTGAAATGCAATGAAAAAACTGCTATAAAGGCATAAGACAAGGTTGTGTAACATATTGCCATTCCTGTATCTAATTTCTTTGGACACGAATGCTTCACACATTTGATTGCAATAGTAACATGTCTACGAAAATGGAACAATAGAGATCATAATTCAGTAGTTTTTAGTGTGAGTATATATGTATCCTGATACATATAAGCTTGATCTGGCATTTATGAAAACAACTGCTATGTACAGTGAAAGAGCTAATTAGTGTTACTATATGCGATATCCATATAACATAATAAATTGGTACAAGGCTAGAGTGGCACATCCATAAATACATGGACACATGTATACGCAGTTGCATACAGGGATACATAGAAGCTTAGATGAATACATGCATACATGAATATGTGCATATGTGCATATGGACATAGAGGCATATATACATGTAAATATGCATATATGCAGTGAAAGCAACAAATGGATTTCTCTATACAGGAATGTACTCTATACATTAGAATGCATGATGGAAAAGTGACTATAAAGTACAATGCATAAAAGCAGGGGTGAGACTTGGTTGCATCAATAGCATAAAATGAAAAAAGCCATAGGAAAATAACCATTTATTGTCTCAAGTAACTTGTTAATGGGTCTAGAGTGTGCAACCATAACAACTTCCACTTGGTCACCATAAACTCTTGAAAACGTAAGAATCAGAAAGCAAATATTGGAAAAGCTAGGAAGAACATAATGCAAAATGGAACATTTAAACTATATAGTTTGAATGGCATTATGCATGGAGGGGTAATAATTATTGAACATATATGTCAGACGTACATAGAGAACCATTGTCTTCATAGGTGCAAAAACAAAATTAGAGTTTCAGATGTCCATATTCGAGAAGACTTTAACATAGTAACCTATAGAAGTGTCCAAATGTATAATAGCAATAGAGTATTTTAAAACCAAAGATGTCTTTAACATGTGAAAACCAGTGAAATGTCTTGGAGCATGGAAAGGCGAAAAAGTAAAAGTATGAACAATGTAAATCTGTGCTCCTGTATTCCTAGTTTCCTATAAAGCCAACAAAATGCTATGTATTAGAAACATAGTTTGTATGAATAGTGATTCAAAGTGCTGGTTCAAAAGAGAAAAAGTTTACATATGAATGACTTTATTACCTTTTGGTGATGTTTCCTGTCTATTTGTCAATGCAAATGGCTTCAACAATGGCATTGTTTTGGTCAAGGCTAAAATGTCCTTCAACACTGAAGTCCCATAGGATGAATATCACTGCTGACTTGTCCTTGATATAGTCTTCATAGTTGAGCCTTTGCAGTGTGGGCAATAGACGGTGCATGGTGACCTGGTCAATTGAAGACTGAATTGTTTGATTGTCATAAGTTGTTATGGTAGTTTTAAGTTGTAAATAGAATGTATAATTGACTTGCTGGTTGCACTATTTACAGTGAGCAGTTTTTTCTTTGAGTGTGCCATAAGCAGTGAATTTGAATTTGCATTTTGGACAGCATGCATGAAATGGATTGGAAAATGCATTTGCTGCTTTTAGAGTACCAGAAACCTATAGAATATGGTTCAAAATTGTTAGAGGAGACAAAAAGACAAGTTTGGATGCACTAGTTTTTAAAAAAAAGAATGTTGTTACCTTGAAAGTTGAATGTAGTAGGCTGTTGAGTTTTTCCAAGCTTCTTTTGTCATTCAAGGTACAGATGAATGTTGATTGACATGTGTGAAATGTGTTCTTCTGATCTATTTTTCTTACAACATTCTTGAAAAGCATTGCAGGTGTTTTATTTGTATGCAACTGGTCTTCGAGTGCAAAGTATTGTTGCTCATATGTTGACCGTAATAGCAGCTGCAATTGAATGAGAGAATTAGATTTTGTTATGGAAATTGTTATAGAGACCACTGTAGAACATTAAAAGGTTGAAACTAAAAGAAGAGGTAAAAGTTCTGTAGACCGAAATACCTGTGCTCTGTCTATGTCAGTGTGGCCATCTTTGATGTCAACTGCAAATTGGGTACCCATTTTCTTGGCACCAACTACTAGCGCAGCTATTGTGCCAGCTGGGTACTCATTTATAGTTGTTAGCAATTGGCTGATAGTTGTACTTGGAATGAATTTGTACTCTTGACAGAGGCGTGGGATGTTTTCAGTGGTGCTTATGTCTATTAAAATCAAAATGCAATCACAGTCACCTCTGTCATAATCTGTCCTAGGTGCAACTTGGAAATCTGAGATTGAGATAGCTGACCCTGGGACTATTTTAGGCTCATGTTTATACACAAGGTTTCCACTAACATTTAATGTGATTGTCATTTCTACTTTGTGATCTGTCAAATCAGCACACAGCATTTCCCGTGTTTTGTTGGCCTTATCCAATGTTGCTTTGTAGACAACAAGCACATCACCTTGGAAGGTGTCCCCAACTCTTTTTGCATTTAGTTGTTTGATTGAAACAATCTTAGGTTTCTTGACTCTTGTCCTACAAGGAACAAGGATAATGTCAATTGAATGCTAATTTAATATTAGCAAGCTAGGCAAATGGCGGTACAATGAAGAACCAAGTACTTTACCATTGTGCTGAGTCTTCCTGTGCAAGTTGCACCTGTTTTGCTTGTCTTTTTGATACATCTTTTGGTGTCCTGCAAAGAATTGGAACAATGTTATTTGAATATTTGTGATTTGGGTGAATGAGTATGAAGGAATAATACTATGAGCACTTTACCATTGTCCTGATTCTTCTTGTGTGGTTTGTATTTTCTTTGACTGTCTTTTAGTTTCATCCATAGATCTCCTACAAATAATGGATATAGCATTGGAAAAGACATTGCAATGCATAAAGGTGATATAAGGCTATAAGTTCTATAAAGTTGAATTTGTCTATTGGGCAACATGCAATTTTAGGAAAATTGGATTGTGATCAGTCCAATATGCTTCTGATATATAGATAGAGCATATATTTGTAGTCGTGTTGGACCAAATGTGATCAATGACTGAGTTGCCCATGTTGTGTTGTTGGTTCAACATAAATTGTATATTGTTCTGCTGCATATAACTATGAAGCATTTTTTTGCTTCTGCTTTCTAAAGACATGTCGACATTAAAATCGCCTAAAATGTACAACATGTTTTCTCAATTTGTGGATCCAATAATTATTTGCAAGATTGCAATTACTTCATCTATGGCAGTTGTAGGTCTTGCATAAATATTACAAACATTGAGTTCATTGTTAGATAGCATTACTGTTGATGTGATGGCTTCAATATTTGAGGTTTCATGTTGTGTTGTTTTTGACAGGAGTAAATGTTTCCTGGTTAAAGTTGCTATGCCATGTATGCTATGTACGGAGAAGCTATCAAAATACTGCAGCAAGGTATTTAGCTCAAACAGATGCATATGTGTTTCTTGGAGACAGAAGATATTAGATTGCATTATGCCATAGTCATTGACAATGTCTTTTGCATGTGCTTTCAAGCTACGAATGTTCAATGTACATAGCTTTGGTTTGGTTTGTGTTTAACGTCTTTCACAAATATATTTTTAATACATTTATATTCCTATTTGCATGTATTAATTTTTTCTAGATTTGGTTTGTGTTTAACGTCTTTCGCAGATAGCTTTCGCCCTTTTAATTGGCCCTTGCGGATTCTTATTGTCATTGTAGATAGTACTTGTTGTATTAGTACCTTTATAGCTTTGAAAAAAATGTTTGTTGTATGATATGCAAATTGTCTTTGTGACTATCAGAGCTCCCAACGTACTATTTTCTGATACGTAAAGTTTTTTACAATGTCATTATCACATGGTTTGCCAAAGAATAAAGTTGGGAAATTCATTTCTTCAGCATAGATGTCCTTAAATATTCCAATTGGATACTTGTGCTCTATAGGTGCAATTTCAATAATCTTGTCTTCCATGTTATGGATACTTCTAGACTCAGTGAATCCATGTATCAATGTTTCTGATGGGTTTTCATTTTCCATTTCACTATCTGATTCTGTTTCACTTGTATTTTGTGGACTATTGTCTTCATTTTCTTTAGTGCATTGGAGAACTTCTTGCCAATCTTGGTTTATGTGGACTTTGTGCATTTTGTATAATGGTCTCCTTGTTAATTGAGTCAAAGCTTGCATGATGACATTTGGGTGCACCATGCCTTTTTGAAATGCATTTTTGTATTGTAAGCGCCTTTTCAACGAAACAACAATTGTTTGTGTGTTGTTAATTGATTGTGGTAATGCTCTTTGTACACTGTTCATGTCAACAGGAACATTTATAATAGAACCTGTTAGGCCTATTTGAGACCTTTTGAACCCTAGTTCCCAAATCTATGCAAATGCAATTCTAAGTGAGACAAGTCATTCTTCTAGCTGAGTTAAATTTTGCACATAGCACAATGGTCTATTAGTTCTTATTTTCTGTGGGGTAGCATACTTTGGAATAGTGGACTGTTTTAATGCAAAGTAGCATACATGGCATATGAAATCTATGAATGATAAGGAATCTGATTGTAGTAGCTTATAGTATAGTTCTTTTTGTTTTTCTTTGAATGTCCTAATGTCCTTGTGGAAACAGAGCACTTGGCAAATTGCACATGGGTATTTTGGTGTATCTTGTATTGTTGTTTTATAAATTCCTATTGGTGTCAATGTTTTTTTTTCTTTGGATTGCTAAGTACACTTTCTTTTTGTTTTTTTTTCTAATCAAGTTCTTCAAGTGATTAAGTTGTATTGTTGATTTATGTTTAAAATTGTTTGCTATGACAAATGGTATCAAATTTTCCTTGTTTTTAGGCAAAGCATGTGGCTTGGTCAAGTAAGTATTTTTGTATTGTGGACGATTTCTGATTAACTTTTTTAGTTGGAGTAAGCTTGTTGAGCATTGGCAAGTTATATTTTGGGCTTTGATTCTTAGAAGCGGCTCAAAATGTCCAGCCAGAGGGTTTGTATCATGGAACAGTATAGAGACTGATTTTGTATATCCAGAATCATTGAAATCTAAGCACTTTCTTGATGTTGTTAATGACCAGAGGCTTATTTGTATTTTTAACCATTTGGATATCCAGTGAATGCAAAACAAGTGACCCCACAATCCACATTCGCTATGGGCTATGCATGGGCTTGCAGACAACCGCATCTTGTGGAAGTATGTTTCTTGATCATGTACTTTGTGCAATGCATATAGAGTATTAGGATTTAGTTCATTGTTATATGATTTAATTGCTTCTTTGTCCTTTTTTTGAAAGCAAGCTAGGAAATAATCTATAGCTCCATTGCATAATTGAGTTGAGGTGTACTGGTTGTTAAGTAGCACTTGAAGCGAATCAAACAAACAATCGCCAACATTGTATGCAAATGTGCTTAATCTACAAAGGCCTTCAGCTCTAAGGACATAGTCAATGTTTGACAATCAAGGATACTTTGTGCACAGTTTTTTATTTCATGTGAACCGCACTCAATCTGCAAAGTCCCTCGCCCTTAAGCATGTAGTCAATGTTTGATATTTGGGGGTGCTTTGTTAATTCATAGGTGTCAATGTCTATCATTTGCTTTGTTTCTCGTGTATCCTAATGTGTTTGAGAATAGCAAATGTTGTGTATGAATAGCATCTAATGCTATTATCTAGATTACTAAATCTATAATTGTTTACATCGTCGCCTATGTGCTTTTACTCAATAGCATTCCATAGTATTAATCATGTTGTCAAGCATCTTGGAAGTTAATAATCTCTATATATGTTGGAAAATGGATCTTGAGTAGTAGCAGAAGCCTACATAACATACGACACAGCAAATAATTTAATAGAAGCACAAGGGGAAAATAGTATTAATTCTTCAACCTAACCTTGTTATCCATTGTCCCCCAGCAGGATTGTATGTACTTATTCCTGTTACATTGACAAAGTGGATAAATGAGTACAATGCATGATGTATACTTTTAGTGCCACAAACACAAAACAATATTTTCAGGTAGCTTTGTTTACATGCAACAAATGGTCGACAAGAATCTTTTTTGCTCACATTGTTAATCTCAGTCTATGGTATTTAAGTGTTTTGTGTAATTGGATTCCTTTGTTTCTATGTACTTCTAAGCGACTAATTTTTTTCAAAGAACAAATGATTTTAAAAGCTATTCAGATAAACATGAATTAAGTGGCATGTAGAGAATAGTTTCACAAATCATTTATGTTTAAAGAAAATTAGGGAAACGCAAAAGCATTGTTTGATCAAAGAAGATCTATGGATTTTCTTATTTGTGGGAATAGCTTTTAAAATCATTTGTGTTTTAAAAATTTGAGGAAAATGGAAAGGCATAGGTCCATTAAGCAAAAGTGAAGGCATAGATTGATTAAATAATTAAAAGAAGAGATTGAAACTCAGAGGTGCAGGTGCACAGTGCATACATGCAAAGCAAATGCATTAAATAGCATGTGGGTGGATAAGAAACTGCTAGAATGGCTTGGTGGACATGTATAGCCAGGCTGCTTTGTTCATTTGTTATAGACTTAAGTCAGCTGTTAAGCATGACTATTACTTTGCGCATATTGTTTTTCTATTCTACAAGTATTTGTTCTGGGAGAGTTTTTAGCGATTGAGCATATTTTGTTATAGTTACAGTATCCAAAACCAGAAATGAGTTACTTGAGACAATAAATAGTTTCTTTCCTTAGTTTTCTCTTACTTTAGAGGTTTAAAGCACACAGTGAAATTGGCAATGTGAGCAAAAAAGAATTGTGGATAATGTCATTTTGCATGTAAGCAAGACCATGGAAAAATATTGTGTCATGTCTATGAGTGACGTAGTACATCATTCATTGTACTCATGTGCTATGTCAGCTTTTGAAAGTAACTTTGTAGGCTTTTATTTGCAATATAGGAAGATTAAACATACGTTAACTTGCATACTGCACAACAACTTGCCACATATATAAGCAGTCCTATGAAAAAAATTGCCTTAAATGCATATAGGTAAAAACTAGTTGACACAAAACAAAGACTTATGACTCTATAGGCTATTAAAACTGCAAACAGGGTTTAAAAATTGCATGCTAGCAGTTCATTCTATTCTATGGATATTGTATAGAGGAAGTATAACTTATTAACACATAAGCAAAACCTGTTCTATTGTCCGAAGACAAATTACTATTGCAATTGTGGAAAATGTGTTTTCCTGTTTGTATATGTGCAAGCAGCTTTCTAAATGATTTATGTTCAAAGAAATGAGGAATACAAGATGACAAAATGAATACATGGAAAAGAGCTTTATGCAGTTATTATATTGAAGAATTTCAATTGCATTTCAAGAAAAGCAAAAAGACAATTTGGAAAACTGACCTTGCAATCTACTATCGAACGATCAAGTATACTTGTAGGAATGTACAAATTGTGATAGGCACAAGCAATTTTTCCTAGTGCAGTTTGTGCATGATTGTTTAAATACAGTTGAAAGCATTGATCCCTGTTACAAGGACAATTTAGACAAATGAGTACAGTGAGTGACATATACTATGCTATTCATAAAAACAAAACAAAATTCTTATGTAGATTCATTTGAATGAGAAACAACCCAAGTAAGAACTTTTGTTTCTTAAAATGCAAATTGCATTTTATAATTTTTAAATACTTATTGCTATTTGTGTACCCTATAATATAGAACATTTTTTTGCATATGCATGCACTAGTGTAATTTTCTTATTGCAATGGTGGCATAAGCTCTTTAAGAGCAATCAATGGAATAGATCCCATATTTGCTTAAGTGCCTTAAAAAGTGTAAATAGGCCATGGAAACTTGTCAATACTAAGCCAAAAAACAACACAGACTTGTGCTAGAACTGTTAAGTTCTAGTAGAAACAATTTCTAGCTATTGTTTAATGCCAAACCAGCTATCACTTAATAGTGAAAGCGACATAAATATTGATTTTCTAACTAAATGGGGTCATTTCATTTCCATATGCATAAGTTTATTTTGGACCGTTATGTAGCACTTACTATTACTTGTGTAATGAAGCCACATGCAAGTAGAATTCATAACTCATGGCATTTAGATACACCCAAGGAGAAATACAAACCAAGGTTGTTGGCATCCTAATAAGAAAGATGATGAGATACATCCAATTAATGTATGCCACAACATCTTATTCAATGAAGATGATTTGGATAGGAACGTTAAAAATCAGAATCCTTATTGGTGTGTGAGTAATCCTCTTTTTCAAGACTTTTCAAGGAAATTGCATGCCAATACTATCAGTGAACAAGTGGAATCAAATTTTTTAATTGACTTTGTTTGATGGATCAAATGTGCACAAGGATAGTTATAATTATTTCTTTGTTTTAATTATTATGTATATAAATACTATTCAACAGTTACCTAATTAATTAGATATGAAATGACAGAAGGAAAAAGAAAATTAATTAATTAAGATAATTTGATTCATTAATTAATAAGGTGAATTATCATGTAAAAGTACAAAAATTAGAAGTTGCGAAAAAATCCTCTTTGCTTTATGCTTTAATGACAACGAGAGAGATGAAAGCAATTGTGGAGTTTAGGCTTATATCTGTAAATTGCATTTGCCTGACAGTTTGTAAAGTCCTCTCAACACATTGTCCTCATATTGTTTGTAAGGTCCCATTATGGGACATGCTAACAGAATAGTGGCTCTAAAGCTTGCACTATGGAACAATTGTGCACTAATTGAAGATATGCAATCTTTAGAGGACTCATAAGCGCCAAGTTATTGTTAAGCTCTCACATTGTACATTGGACAAAAGACAATTGCTTGTCCAAGGAACTAGTCTCTGAAGAATAGCGTAGGCTGAGCACTGTGAAACCCAATGTGCCTATGGATGTTAAAATAAAAGAAAACTGATGAAAGAAACTATTTATTGCCTGGAGTAGCTTGTCTGCAAGTGTCCTTTTTTGGAACCATGACAACCTTTTCCCTGTCACTGTAAACTCTTTCCTAGAAAAGACATATCGACACACACATATATGTATACATATGTATATATATGTACAGATACATCCATGTAAAGACAGATGAATGCATGTATGGACATAAACATATATGCATCCATATGATTGCATGCATATACACATAGATGCATCTATACACACATACATATATGCATAAATACATATATGCATAGATATATCTAGAGTCACATGCATACATGCATATATGCATCTACAAATGTCTACATAGATATGCACATAGGTAAATGCATATGCACATAGAGACATGCATACATACATACATGCACTGACACATTAGGCAGAAAGTGATAGTGATAGTGAACTAAAGCACTATGAAACACAACTCCATTATGCACTTTAATGGAAAGGAACTGTGGAAAATAACAAATTATCATCTCAAGTAACTCGTTTCTAGGTCTGGACCCTGCAACTGTAACATCTCCTGCTCAGTGGCTACAAACTCTTCCTCAGAACTAGAGCTTACAAAACACAAAAAACAACACACACAAAGTAATAGAAATGCATAGCAAGTGACTTAACTCTATATTAAATGACCAAAGTACCCTGGCCACACGTGCCCTCTAAGCCATTCCAGTGCCTTCACCTCAAGCCAGATGCCATTCAATGCATTTAATTTGTATTCATGCACTACATACATCTACCCACCAGTTTTGTAAACTATGTCTTTGCTTGAATTTATTAAATCAATTTATGTGCTCGCATTTTCCTGATATTTTAATGCATTCAATCTGTATTCATGGATTACGTACCTCTAGCTGCCAACTTTTAAACTATTCCTTTGCTTAAATTTATTTAATCAATTTATGTGCTTGCATTTTCCCGAATTTTTTAAACGAAAATGATTTATAAAGCTACTTGGACAAATAGGAAAATA
>VDFB02156869.1:0-68440 GCA_007258455.2 Sequoia sempervirens
ATAATAAAAATTGACCTTTTCTAAGCTTGGTGTTGTGTCCTGCATATCTAGATTTTCCAAACAATGGATACAACCTACATATATGATATACCTCAACCTAGTATGTAAACCTAGATCACAATGACTAATAGTGCAAATAGTAGCAACTTATACTACTTTGGCCAAAGTATTTCATTTCCTCTTCCAAGAGACGTCATATATTTCACCCACCTTCCTCACTCGATTTATATTGACTATTCATATTCTATGCATAATATATCCCCTTCATTGGATTATCCTGACCCCAAGAATAACCTATTTCTCTCTTATGTTTACTATGACACTTCTACTTAAGTAACTCAAAGTATCTTTTACTTATCAATTAACCATACAGAATATCATAACGTCACATCACTAAATGACTCTAGTACCAAAGGTACAATCCCAACTATAAAAGTCTCAAATCAAGGGTTTATCTCAACATTAAATGTCTCCCTTCAAAATTATGACCTCAATTCAAAAGTATAACTTTCAATAATAAATGACTTCAATCAAGTATGATCTCATCAATAAATGACCCAAATCAAAGGATAATCATATCAATAAAGGACTCACTCAAAAGTATGGTCTCAACAATAAATCAACTCCAATTGAAAGTATAATCAACAATCAAATGATCAATTAGATCATATAGGTTAATCTCGACTTATTTGCTTCAATCAATAATCACATAGACAACCCTACCAAATAGGTTATTCCTAACCTAGGGTTTCCAACAAAAGTAGTGTAACGATCAAGTGACCATTATAAAAGCATCTCCTTCAATACACCTCAAATATTATCATGTTTACTACATATGTATATCATCTAGAGGACATAATTCAACTTGTGAGGAGTTGGTGCATCTACACTCATAGTCCTCTAACAATACGGTTATGGGTTACCATTTTTGTGTCCTCTTTTAGAAATCCATGAATAGGTATAGGCTTAAATTCAAAATAGGATAACCATAAAATACATTTTATCATCTCTATTATCAAATAATGATATATCCACTAAGTTCATACCCTTCCCTAAGGGTCAAGATTCTCTTCCTACTTTCTAGGAGGAATTATTAATGAAACATATAAGATTATGATTCAAGGTTTACATAACATTGTAACCTAACAATGATGACATTTCTATCATGCCACCTTTCTTGATGAGTTTACTAACCTCATCGTCCACTATGGTTTGCTTAACATTATAAGCTAATAACCTAAACACTCATAATCTATTATATAGAGCATATGCATATATCCCTATAACGAGGTTCATTAACAACTAGACTCGTCAAGAATATTTCCATAATATACAATTAAACATATTTCCAAAATAAGGTAACCAAAGACATATAATATTTTCAAAAGTATAAAAGGGTAGAAATAAGCATACCTTGTTAATAAAAGCTCCAATTCGATTGTACTAGATTCCTATCTCAGCCTTCCCTTAATTCAGTATGTAATTTCCCCAAATAATCCTTATTCATCTCTCTCAACTCTCAAATCTCACTCCCAAATTCCTTTCTCAACTCTCAAATCTCACTCAACTTAGAAATTTAGAATATATTAACTCAGAAAAAAACCAAAATGAATGCAGATATGTGTCCCATTTGAAGTAGAGAGCACTTCTATTTATACACAAAGATCAACAACTAAAGGCTAGAAACAGGGTATTATGAATGACACTTTAGCTCAAGAGGTTTGACTCAAAAATAAAAATAAAAGGTGGCAACTCAATTCATTGCACATCAAACACATATGTAGCCAAAAAGAATGAGTCGATGCTATAATAGTCAGCAAGAATGATGATCAGAAATGCAAGGCAATTTCCTCCTACAGGTTGACTTACTTGGCACAACTAAGTGCTTGACTTTTTATGCATTTTACCAAATGCTTCACATTCAGGAAATTCATAATGATAAAATAGACTTCTATTTGATTGATTCTTTTATCAGTTGGTGCTACATTTTCTCATTCACGCCACATTATGTGGGTCGATGTTCATTGTTTGACTTGGTCGACACTCATTTTGTGCATATTCATTTACTATTTTTTTTTTATAAAGTCTTTGGCGTTTTTCTTGACACATTGGTTGTCTTGACTCTATCGCTATGCATATTACATTACTCAACACTTAATTACTTTAAGCAATCTCACTAGTTTATGCGTTCTCTCCAAATGCTTGCAAAATCCTTTATTTTGGCGCTATGCAATGTTTATATGTTGCACCATATCTCTTATTTTTGTGCCAAATGTTCCAACACTTTAACAAATACTATATAATCTATCATTCATATTACATCATGCATTTTAATATATATATATATATATATATGTATGTATGTATGTATATATATCTCAAGTTTTATGATAATAGAATGTATTATTTGATATTTGAATTCTTATCCATATATTTACTCATTCATATAATAATAAAGCATACATATATACATATGTATATATATACTTATATACTCGTATGTACATATATATATATATATATATATATATCATTGTTCATTGTTTTAACATTTAAACATATATATTTGTAATCCCATTTAACGACATATATACACAAAGTGTATATATCTCATCAATTAAATATAAACACATATATTTACCTATGTATCGATCAACTTATATATATATATATATATATATATATCAAATGCATATATACCTATATGTGTGCATACTATATGTTCAATCAACATCTTGATGCATACGATGTATTCATGCATGGTACATGAAAGTATTCCTACTTTCATATGGAAGTGCATGTATACATTCACTGTGCATGAGTATTGTTTCCATACACACACACACACACACACACACACACACACACACATATATATATAT
Source organism: Sequoia sempervirens (assembly GCA_007258455.2). NCBI lineage: Eukaryota > Viridiplantae > Streptophyta > Pinopsida > Cupressales > Cupressaceae > Sequoia > Sequoia sempervirens. Next base: position 2,883 of record VDFB02156869.1, read on the forward strand.
ACATTCTATACATATGTAATTGTTGATCAATACAAATACATGAAGAAGAACTCAAACTATATAAAGAGACTCAATCACACAACCTGAATTAAAACATTCACAGATAGGTTCATAACATCTTCTAAATCATACTCAAACAAGGCTAGGGTTACCTTACCATTTTCAAACTATTGAATTGGTTTCACTAATACTAGAAGTGTGTCTATGAAAGCTCAATTTAGGTCTTATCAAAGGTTACCATACCAATCTCCTTTCTTGAGTGATACTTCCCCTCTCTTTCAGAGGCTTGATTTGTTCATGCATTCAGCTCAGTGCAACACCAAGGTAGTTAGATGTTCACAATACAATCATTTACCACATCAAAACATTTGCATCGACAAAGCATTTAGAATATTCACATTGCAATACATATTTTTCATCGTATTTCATCAACATAAACATAATCACTCCTTTAAAAGCAATAACCTCTTAATGCATATTTCAGTACTCCATTAACCTACTAAATTTATTAAAGTCATGATTTGTATTTATCATCATTTTCACTCATGAAGGTAAAAGTAACTTAGTAACGATAAAACAAGGTGTAACAAGATTTTCTCCAGCCTCCCTGAATTAATCCCTAACAGTTACTGCATTCACTCTGAGAGGGAATTCAACTCCATTTCTTGGTAGGCCATACACCTTTGCAATTTCAGCCTTTGAAGCGTCCACCCTTAATCCTTTAACAATGGCTTCATCATGTTATAAAATTGTTGCAAATTGTCTTATCATATCTTAATTATATTTTGTTAGCTTCAAAAAGTAGTCTAACCATCCCACTCTTGTGAAAATGAGCAAGACTAACCTGTACTCCAATACTCGTTGGTGTGCAGATGGTTCCCTTTTGACAATATCACCACCCATGATGAGATATCCTTACTCTACTCAAACTATGGAAATTTCAACTCAAAATTCATATTCAACAACACACCAACCCTCTATATTTTCTATACTTGCATGCACTTCATCCACTGCAACTTTAGCTGCTATGTGTCTTCCTCCTTTGTTTCAGCTTGAATAAACTTGAATTGGCTTTGAGTTGGTAAATTTAGGGAATAAACAACAAAAAGGTTACAAATTCAGAAACGTATAAAGGAAAAAAGGGTTTGCATATTTTTACTATTTTGCTTTTGGTGGCGAAAATAAATTTTTGGAATATATATTATCTCCCCCCAACTAAAACCTTGAAGTTGTTGGAAATAGGATGTCATTTAATTGCAATCCTAAACATATTTCATGTATCTCCTAAGTCCTTGGAAAGTGTTTCCCAACACTAGGATTAGAAAGAGATTAAATTCAAATGAAATGAACATGTAAATTGACATTTGTAATTAATTCTAAATGATAGGAACATGTGGGGACGCCCAAGAAGAGCTCCTACAAAATAGGAGCACATGGGGTGCCCACATGGAAGGTGGAACCCACCTTGAGTTCAGTTAACTGTTTGGAGGAAAGATAACACTTCAATAATGTATGTAAAGATCCTAGAAGTTAGGAATTGATATTTACATGAGTGGAGTTCAGTTCAATTCAGTTCAATTCAGTTATGGTTTAGTTATCTTCAGTTGCATGTAGTTAGTTTCAGTTGAATGCTAGTTGACTTCAGTTGACTTGGAATGCATGACTAATGACTTGAATTGCATGACAAATAACAGGTGATACATTCAGTTAAGTGGGGATGATCAACCATGCATCATGTTTGCATGAATTGATGGAGAGATATGTTTTTGTTAACAAAGATTGACTTGGACCCACCTTGGGCACCCAAGTTGGCATCTTGGAGTTAACACCTTTTGCATGAGAAGATATTTACAAGGCTGAGTTAAGTGGGCCCATTCTTGGGTGCCAACTTTGAGGAGAAGCTTGGAATATATTTTCTTGACCAACAACCAATTAGGAGTTTAGTTTGGTGCGCCTAAATTGATGAGATATTGAATTTGACTTCTTATTACACATTGAAACTCTACTTGCAAAGAATAGGCGTAGGTTTTTGAGAGAAGCTTTGTGCTTTGTAATTGAAAATTCTTTGGAGTTTTCAATGCTCATTATTGATTATTAATTGCAGCAAGTTGAAGAGAGTTTGATCATATTTTATTGTAGGTTGTGAAAAAGAATTGCTGAAGGCAAAACAAGCATCTCAAGCAAGGATTGATATAGAATTATTGTAATCTTATTCTAAGGTTAAATAATACAAGCACTATTAATTTTGGTAGTGGATTTTTTTCCCGAAAGGGTTTCTCCACATATATGTTATGTCACTTCTATCTTCTGGTCTTATTCTTCTAAAATCTTATGTCTACTTATACAATTGGTAAAATGAATCTAAACAGATAATCATCTACAAAGAATTTGTAACAAAGAACACTTAATTAGATCTACAATCTCATAGTTTTACAAAGTATTAAGCTACATAATTACCTCCATTTTCAATATTTGGTATTAAAGCTAACATTTAGGTAGAGTTTGGGATGCCTTTCTCTTAAAAGTTTGAAGGTTTTTTGGCTGTAGTGGGAGCTTTTACTATTGTGTTATTGCTGATTTTGTAAAAGAAGTGTGTTGCAATGAGTTCTAATTCTCATTTAGATATTGAAAGACTCAATGGATCTAGTTATAAGATGTGGAAACTAAAAATGGAGGATCTCCTTGAAGAGAGAGATCGGTGGTTAGTTGTTTGTAATGAGACAAAGTCACCTACAACGACGTCAGATGAGGATTGGGCTAAACTTGATAAGAAGGAAAGAGGGCCATAAGATTATGTCTTGCTGATGATATTCTCTTGAATGTTTCAGATGAAACTATTGCATATAAATTGTGGAAGAGGATAGGTGATATATATCAAACCAAAAGTCTTACTAATAAGTTCTATCTAAAAAGACAGTTGTATTCTTTAAAGATGAAAGATGGTGATTTTGTTTGCAAATCATTTAAATGCTTTTAATTTGATTTTAATTCAGTTAGAATCTGTAGATGTAAATCTAGAAGATGAAGATAAATGCATTTTTATACTTTGTTCTTTACCAGAATCTTGGGAAAATCTAATTGTTGCTATCAGTGGTAGTGGTGTAGATCCTAAGATGGACAATATAATTCCTACTCTCCTATCAGAGGAGATGAGGAAGAAATCTAAAACGGGAATCCAAGATGCATTTTTTGTAAGAGGTAGGCCTAAGAAGAATGAACCTAAGGGAGACAAAGAAGGAAAGGGTAAATCCAAAGGACAGTCTAAAACCCACGGTAAGAGTAAGGTAAAGTGTTGGAACTGTGGGAAACCAAGACATGTGAAGAAGGATTGTAAGAACAAGAAAAAAAGTTATGGTTCTTCTACAGAGGAATCCTCAGATGGATGACGGCAATGATGCATTGATCATTTCATGTAAAAATGTTAGTGATGACTCTTTGCTTGATGTTTCAAAGTGATCTTCATGAAGAGGATCGTATTCATGATGCCATGTGTAGCTCGTACCACAGTTCAGTGGGAGTTGTTGGCAGTGATGTGGATGCATCATTGGTATGGTTATCTTCATGTGATTAGGGATATGTTTTCTTGGTTTATAGTGGTTGCTATTATGTCACGGTTTACTCTTGTTTCATTTAGAGTTTGGCATGGTACTTGTTCTCTTGAGACTAGGATTTTTATATATGTTATGATGCATGTGATCTCCTTGGAGGAGATGGTTAGATCATGGATGTCATGTTTATGTTTCTAATTCATGATTGGAGCTTTGACATTGATTGTAGTAGTTCTCTTTGTATTGGGTACATTAATCATTTGCTTGATTACTTCATGAAAGTGCTATGTTGCATTTGGAGTTTGGAATGGATTTGAGAAAGAAGAAAATCATAACCATCTTTCTATGTTGGCTTCTTGTATATCTCTAGTCTATACATTAACTAACAGTGAAAATCTAATTGCATCTATGGTCTACAATTTGACTACTCCATTTGGGAGTACCTGTTGTATTTCATAGGGTACCAACAATTTGGATTGTAGTTTCCCCTTATAATATTTATATCTAGAATCATATAATAAAGCCCAGTCACCCACATTGAATTCTTTAGTCTTTATAAACTGTTCATGCCATTTAGTCCTATGTTTTTTAATTATGTCTGTGTGATACATGCCCTCCATTTTTATTTCATCTAACCCATTCAGATTTTGTAGTATCTCCTTCTGTGTTGCTATTAAGTCCATAGCTAGTTCAATTGTTGTTCTAAGTGTCTTGTATTCAAGCTCTATTGGTAGAACTATTGTTTTACAATACACCAACTCATAAGGTGTGAAACATGTAGTTGTTTTCCATGTTGTTCTATAGGGCCACACTACTTCAAGTAATTTGGTTGCTTAGTATTTCTTATGAATTTGTATTGTTTTGGTCAGAATATTCTCAATCTCTCTATTTGTAACCTCTACTTTCCCATTGGCTTTGGGGTGATAAGGTGTTGATTTTCTATGCCTTATTTTATATTCTTTAACCAATTTAGAAATAAGTTAAAAAGTGAATTGAGGACCTTGATCAGTTTTAATTTCTCTAGGTACTCCATATTTGGTAAATATGTCTTCATACAAGAACATAGCTACATTTCCATCTCTTGAAAACTGTAATTCCTTGACTTCAACCCACTTTTTTCAGATAATCTATGTAGACTAAAATATACTCTTTGTTATTAGATGCTGGTGAAATTGGGCCAATAAAGTCTAGCCCCCATTTCTAAAATGGTGTTAATGCCAACCGTGGCCGTAGAGGAATCTCATCTATCCTTGTTGTCTTGCCCATTCTCTAACTTTTTTCACAACTCCTTGTATACTTTACTGAATCCTTATGAAGAGTTGGCCAATAGTAGCCAGTTGTCAAGATCTTGAGTGCAGTCTTTTTGGCTGCAAAATGACCCCACAAGGCTCATCATGGCAAGTTTTTAAGATATCAAAGACCCCATCCTCTCTTATACATCTCCTCATAATATTATCTGGACTTGTAGAATAGATAACCAGCTACCCAAGAATATGAAAAGCTTTTATGCACCAACTTTCTCTTTTCTTAGGAGATAAATGTGATGGTATCTACCCTGCCACTAAGTAGTTTGCAATATCAGAAAGCCATGGTGTGTGTACATTGAGAACAAAAAAATACTCATCTAGAAAAGAGTCATTCACAACACCTTTTTTTAGTTGTGTGGGCAACCTAGACATAAAATTCTCCACTACATTAGCCTTCCTAGGCTTATCCACTATTGTTATATCAAACTCCTATAGTAGGAGAAGCCATCTAACTAGTCCACCTCCAACCATAGGTTCGTTCATCAAGTATCTTATTGCAATGTGAGTTGTGTTGATAAAGACTGGATAGCCAATGATGTAATGCCTAAGCTTGTTAATGGCATAAACAACTGCCAACATCTCTTTTCTCCATGACAATGTAGTTAAGTTTTTCTCCTTGTAAGTTCTTTCTCATGTAGTAGATAACATACTCCTTATTACCTTCCTTTTGTCCCAATACTGGTCCTATAGCAAAATCAGAAGCATCAATGTGTATGTGAAAAGGTAATGTCTAGTTTGGTCCTCTCAAGGTAGGTGCTTTTGTAAGGTTTGCCTTAAGTACTTTAAAAGAGTGTTGACATTCTACAATGCATTCAAATTATATATCCTTGCTGAGCATAACAAATAAAGGTGTTGCAATTTTATTTAAGTTTTGAATGAATCTCCTATAGTAGCCTGCATGTCCCAAAAAGCTCCTAACATATCTTTGTTTTTGTGGCATATGAAGTATAGAGACGATCTCAATCTTGTTGGGATCGACTTGAATTCCTTCACTTGAGATAAAATGCCCTAGAACAATCCCTTGATTCATCATCATGAAACATTTCTCATGACTCAAAGATAGATTGTATTCTCGAAACCTTTTCAAAACCCTTCTATATTTTTGAGTGCTTCTTCACATGTTTCTCCATAGGTGGTGAAGTCATCCATGTAGATTTCCATGGAGTCATGAGAATAATCTGAGAAAATACTTAGCACTGCCCTTTGGAAAGTGATTGGGGCATTACATTGTCCAAAAGGAAGAATAAAATAGGCATATGTGCCCTAAGGGAATGTAAATGTGGTTTTAACTCCATCATTTGGAGCTATCTTTATTTAATTATAGCCACTAAATCCATCTAGGAAGGAGTACTTTTTACCTGCCAGGGAATCAAGTACTTGGTCAATGAAAGGTAGTGGAAAGCGATCCTTCCTAGTGGTTGTGTTTAGCTCCCTATACTCCACACATACCCTCCATTTCCCTCCCTTTTTAGTGACTATAACTAAAGGTGACACCCATTGATTGTCAAAAATAGGGTAAATAAAGCCTACATCAAGTAACTTTTGTAGCTCAGTTTTAACTATTTCTCTTAAGGCGGGGTCCATTCTCCTTTGGGGCTATCTAATTGGCTTTAAACCATCATTTATGTAGATCATATGCATGCACAATTTTGGATCAATCCCCTTCACTTCATGGTAGTCCTATGCAAAGGCTGCTACATGTTCTTGCAACACAATGTTCAAGGAACTCTCATGTTCTTTAGTTAGTCCATTGTTGACATTCAAAATTTTACCTGGCATGATTTTCAATGTCTTGGATTCTAATTATACAGATGAAAGGTCAAGTCCACTAATGTTTGGGACACATTGTTGTGGTAGTAGAGAATGGAAAAGTTGGGATACTTCTTCTGATGAATTTGTAGGTATAATATTTTGTAGTGGATCCTATAGATAGGAAAGATAATCAAGTATTGCCACGGGTCCCTACTGGAGTTATTTTGTATGATATCAATTAAGTCATCCTAATCTTGATTTGTCAATTGAGGGTTGTGTTCAATAGTCATGAGAGTTTATAGGGAATATTAGTCTTCTTCATCCAGGGTAAGCCATATAGCTTGCTCTATATTTTCATGAGGTTGGGCTAGTGGATAGAGGACCAATTTCTTGGTCAAATTTCCATTTGATATTATCATGTTCCTAGACCTACAACCTATGAATGCATCAATGGTTTCTAACCATCATCTACCTAAAATAAGTGGATATCTTGGAAGGTTGGCCTTTGGTTGCAAGACTATGAAATCTGTAGGATATTCCCATGAATCTAATGCTATGACTAAGTCCTCGATGATCCCCTCAATTTTCACTATTGACCTATCTGCCAACTGTAAAACAGTTGATGTAGGTCTAAGGTTAGTTATCTGAAGTAACTATATTGTTTCCTCAGTCATGACATTAATGGCTGCCCCTAAATCAATCAAGGTGTTTTTAATAAGGGCCCCATTTATCTTAACATCCACTACTGGACTTCTAGGGTTTGTATATTTAGAGATAGTTATATTCCCCAACATAATGTCAACAAGGTTCCCTAGAACATGAATTGTTTGAGGGTCCTTCCTCTTTCTCCCTAACTCTTTAAGACAAAGGTCTCTTACTGTCTTGGTATAAATTGGAATATCCCGATAACTTGAATGAGGGGGAATTTTGATATTAACATCCTTAAGTTGACCCAATAGGTCTGTCTTAGCTTGGGTATGATGTCTTGGAATGGCTAAATGCTTAGGGAATGGAGGCTCTAGACTTGAAATAGTCTGGTTTGCTTTATTTAACCTAGGCTCTAGAGGTGAATTGTCTAAAGCTTCAATTGTGGGTTCCTCAACTACCATCTCGGTATTTTGAGGGGATGAAGGCCCAACCAATGTGTTTCCATAACCTGAGGTAAACATCACTCACCTCTACCCCATAAGTAGGGTATTGAATAGCCTCGTTAGTGGAGGCTTATTGAATAGGCTTGTTATTGGGGTTAGATGCAGGTTGGGCAGGTAATTGTGGTGCTCTTGGTGGCTAAGATAGTGGACTTGATGGATTGGGCATGATGGCCCATTGTTATGGCTAAGAATGTAGCAAAGGCTGCTAGCAATTCATATTTTTATGTTGCCACTGCTGGCCCTTTTTCCATTGTGTTTGCCATTGATTTTGCTACACTGGCCATTGAGGGTTGTAATTAGAGCCTTTAAAATTTTGTTGTGGCCATACATTTGGTTGTTGCTAGTTCTAGTTTTGCTAAGATTTTTTCCATTTCCGAGGGTTTTGCCATTGGTTTTGGGTATTTGGCTAAGGTTAGGGGTTCCAACCAGAGAAATGTTGATTACTAATTGGAAATGATGTATCAAAATTTAGAGGGTCTTGTGGCATACCTTGTCTTGGTTGCCATGGCCTTCTTTGTGCAATGTAGAATAGTTGTCCATCTTCACCTTCTAGTGGTTGAAAATTTGGTTTCTTTGATTTGTCTTATGTAATACTTGTCATCCTTTTACACTTACAATTAACTTTTCTTTGTTTGGAATTGGGGCAATATTCAGTAAGTATTATTTCAGCCTCCTCTTACTTTTCTTCATATATAGAGTGTCAAATTGAGTAGCTAGATAACTTATAGTATCCTCTTTTATGTTGGATAATAGGTTACTTAAATTCACTCTTGAAACCCCATTCAACATCTTGCCAATGGTAGATATTATTTCCCCCCTTATCTTTTTGGTAAAGATCCTTGAATAATTTCTACAAACCTTGTAGATATCTTCAAAGGGTAATTGAGACACATCCCTTTCCCTAATAAGATTAAGGGCATCTATGTAATCATCATTAAATCCTCTTAAAAACACAAGCTTCAGGGATTCTTCTGAGAGTCTATTATGTGGGTTCTTCTTCAAGTAGAAGTGAAACCTTTCTACATAATCCTCCAATGGTTCATCCTCTTTCCGAGTCATTCTAAAAATGTCATCTCTTCTCTTATCAACTCATCTATAATAGTCTTGGTACTTTTCCAATAATTTTGTTTTCATAGTGTTCCAATCTAGAATAACATCTTTTCCTAGTCCCATAAACCATCTCATGCTAGCATCCTTCAAAGTTGTAGGAAATAGCTCGAGCCTATGAGCATCAGTTGTGTAGTCATAGCTCCTACATAAGACTTAAAACTCGAACATGAATGTGCTTGGATCCTCAATTACCAAGCCATAGAAGACTGACAATGCTAAAGGAGGTATATTCTTCAAGAAAATAGCCTTTTCTTGGTTGGTAATTAGAAATTCAAAAGTCACATGTTCTGGTGGATCATCCACTGCTCTATCAGCCATGGTTTGGAAGGTCCCCTTTTTGTTTGTAGTAGATGTTGGTGAAAGGAAAATTTATTCATTAGGAATACCCTCACTTTGATCACTGTGGTCACCAATATCTACTCTAGCTTCTGGGTTTAAGGGGTGTTGTCCCCATTTTTGGGCCCTTGATTTTTTTTTAAATTTTCCCATGACGATGCCAGTTGAGTCGGTTGATGGATGTACAGTGGTGTTTCTTCGTGCCTATGGATTAAAATTGCTTGCCATTTAGAATTTCAAATATGCAACACTTATGTTCTTCTCTAAAATAATAATGCAGAAACAAGGTAATTATGACAAGGTTTTAAAATAGCCTTGCACAATAATGATGTGCATAGTGTCATGAAGGGGAATGTTCAACTTATCAACCTTCTGTGGAAGACATTGTACACGAGCTTGAGGATTTTCTTATTATCAAGAATAATGCTTCTCGGTACATGAAATCATTTGTTCTTCAATTTAGAACTGTAGTTAGAAATTGAGGCTCCAATGCTCATGTTTGTCCTAAAACATAAAAGAAACAACTTTGATATGGAATCGGCCAACTTCGTGGTCTTGAATATAAATGCTCGGATTGATAAAAGAAAACAAAAAATCAATGATATCATGTTGACAAGGGATGTTGGGATAATGAGCAAAGACGTTTTTTCCATTAGAAATCGGGATAACAAAGTCATATTTCAAATTATTTCTTCAAGTCATCCTTTAAATGTTGCAAACATTGTAATAATTACCTTTTTTTCAAGTGGCTCACAAATATGGAGTGTGGCGTTGAAGGGATGCAAGTTCATTTTGCTCGAAGCTTTCTACATTAATTGACCACCGAATAGATATTTATCACATGCTTGTTGGAAAATGATAGTATTCATGAATCAAAGGAGGCTTCCTTATTTGAATTGAGTATTTTGATACTGCTACTGCAATGTCAACATGGAAGACATTAATCAGCCTGTATATGTAAAAACAAACAATTGTGGTATTCTTAAATCTTACAAATGAGGTATTATGCGATGGATTGTACCTGTGCTGCATTAGACGAAGGATATAAAGGAAAATTAGAAATTAAATAAGACTAGCGGTATTAGCATGTAGTTCGCAAACCATGGGCGAAGATTTCCAAGGTTTCTATAACATCATAAAAGGCCGCCAACCTATCTAAATGTAATGTCTATAAGATGACTGAAACTTTTGAAAGTTTCTAAAACCCCTTCAAGTTTCGTCGAAAGAAATGAAGGCAAAGGGAAAAGTCTTTAAATTCCAACGACATTTAGAGTGGTTATGGTAACCACCCAAAACATCGCCAACAATAATAAATCCATTGGATATGGGTGATCGCACAATACTGGTTTACAATTTTTGGCCAAACTCAACATTGAATTGATTTTTTTTAACTAAATCTTCACTTTCAGGCACCTATAGCTGCTAAACCATGAGGAATTTGAAGATGATGCAAACTAGTGATTTGTGACATTTTGTCTTTAGATTCTAAATATATTTTAAAAAAAAGTTTTGGAATCAAATTGTATTTATTTTTCCATCTCCTTTGAAAACTAGTTTTTAACAGTAAACACCATTTTTAAAGAGTGTTGTTCACCATAAACAACGTAAATTTTTTTCTATGAAGGATAAAATTATATTTTTTTCAAATTTAGATTTGTTACTAGGATATCTAGCATGTTCATTTTGTTTCATAGTTTTTTATTGAATATTTTTTTCTTAATTAAATTTTGAATTCAAACCAATTATAATTTAGACATAGGCAGACCGTATACAAATTTTTTTTTGTATGTATCAAAATTATTTTTATTTTTTTTTCTAGATCAAGGACATCAATACCTAGCACAAACATATTTTTCAAATTTTTTGTGGTAATCTACTATTTTTCCACATGTGCAGAATAAAGAGCTTGATTTTCAGTGAAAAACCTACATTCACAAGAAATAAAAAATAAATATAATAATCAAATTAAATATATTTAAAATTATACTTTTGGGAAGCTTATAATAAGGACTGCATACTTTAAAAAATTAAATTTTAAATGAAATCATTTGATCCCCCTAAAGGTAAATTAAAAGTGGTTTTTTATCAGCATTTTGATAGGTGTAAATGAGACTCCATTATAGGTATGGTTTAAAACTAGTGGGGTTCTATCTAGGGGGGTTTGATCTAAGGTGGTTTGATCAAACCCTCTTCAATTGGAATTCTTTAAGTGGAACTTTTCAAGGCTCAAATCATTACATTTTCTAAAAATATGTGATTTCAACAAAAATTAGGATGTCCCAAATAGTGTAAACCAGTATTGTGGGATCACCCATATCAAATTGGAATAAGTCGAGATGCAGGATCAACACTCATTTTGTTGAGTTGTCGTTGTTGAGGAACTTGATCTTATTGCACAACAAAGGTGACAAATCTTGAAATGATCAAGCATTTAAATTGAGGCATAAATATTATGGTATGGTTGTAGTTTATCAAGGTCTTTGTTCTTGATTCGACAAAGCTTTAAATCGGTGGCATTTTGTGATGGTTTGGACGATTTCTGAAGTGACCTTTCCAAATACAAAGACTAAACTGAAACTATGATGGATGATCAAGATTAACAAGCTTGTGATAGATTATGAACTATTTCAAGTATTAGTTAGAGCAGAAAAATTGTTTTCAATGGAACAATGATGTTACAAAGGCCACCTTCATGTAAAAGCTCAAGCAAGAGATTGAATAGTTAGTCAAAGTTTTAGCACCAAGCATACAAGACAATAACAAAAAATGGGGTTGTTTGAGATCGATGAATTATTGTTGGCTACTTATGAGGTCGTTAATCACATCATTTAATAATATCAATCCAAAGATGGCATCCAAAGGCAATATGCAATAGGAGAGAGAGATTTATGGTTAACAACCCTTCTACCACACTTCACACTTGCTGAAATCAAATACCACACTTGCAGGAATTGAAAGAGCACACTTGCAGAATTGAAATAGCACACTTGCAGGAATTGAAAGAGCATACCATACTTGCAGAAAGTAAAGAGCACACCACACTTGTGGAAATTAAAGAACACACTTGGTAGAAAGTAAATTGTTGAATTGAAAGAAAATAATAAACATAGAAAACACCTGCAGGTTTACAACAAACTATACAAATAAATGTTTACAAAACATAAAAGAAATAGAATAACAATTTACAAAATAAAGAAATATAAATAAACAAATAAAATACATTGATCCATCTTCCCTAGAATGAGTGGCCAACTCATTCCTTGGAAGATGATTTTATTTAGAACACGGGCTTTTTCTCGAACTTCAAACTATTTTATTAATTTACTACTTAAAGATTTTTTTGGAAAATGAGAAGGAGATGTGTATTTAAACACATCTCAAAAGATTACCAAAAATCTAGGCAATCTAATGCCAAAATCTACTTATCCAAAAATAGGCAACATGATCCACGTTTCTAGGAAGATGTTGGAACCGCCTCAACAAACTATGGACTAAAAATACATATCCGGATTTACAAATTTAGAAGTATGAATACGACCAGATTAATTTAGGCCATTACCATAAATGGTAATGCCTAAAAATAGGATATCTAAATATAGAAAGTCTATTTATAGATATCAAGGAAGTGATTACTTCAATCCAAAGGATCCAACTGTACTTCAACGCAATATTGGCATCTTCAGAGTATTTTGTGCTAGTCTTTTGAGCAGCTCTTCGGAGCACTTCCAAAGAATCTTCAAGGCACTTTCAAAGCATCTTCAGAGCACTTCTGGAGCATCTTAGGAGCTACATGTATACACTTTAACACCTTTTTCCAAGATTTAATGGTAATAGTTGACAATAATATAACAATGATTTTCAAATAAATAACCAAATATAACTTCTTTATTTCATTCTAAATAAACCATAAGCTCAAAAACTACACTTAGATCCACTTTATATGCAAAGGAAAAAGATGTTATTTCATAGATATAATGAGACATTATATGGTCTCATCATCTCTCCCACACCTAATCTCATGCATGTCCTCGTGCATGCCACCATCTATATCATGTTGTTCTTGGAGGTAGACTTTTATCTTTCTTTTTTTCAAATAGTCTCTTCATCTTCAATTCTTCATCACAGTTTTGCAATAACAATGGTCATTAGCATGCATTCTTCAAGGATAGGTTCTCGTGTGGAGGCTTTCCTACTATCCTTGGTTTCTTTTGATAGGTTCTTGTGTGGAATTCTCATGCTGCCCTTCAATTTTTTATTTATTTTTTCTTTCACACACCTAATCTCATGCATGTCCTCATGATTTCCAAAGTAAATAGCCATGAAGTAGGGATGGTATAAACCAAATAGAAAAGTGGGCAAGGAATACAAAATGGATCTTTGTGTAATAACAAAACTTACAAGAAAATTTAGAAATAATAAAAAAAAAGTAAATACTTGACCAAAACTTTATTTGTTCTTGACTCTCTTGATGTCAACCATGTGGAAAATAATCATAAAAATCTGAGAAAAATGGCAGACCAAATCCAATAGAAATGGAGTGGAAAGAACATGAATTGGCAGCCCTTGTAGCACAATTGAAGTCACAACAAAGAGCACAAAATATCGCTAGGAAAGTGAGTTAGTGAAGTAGGTCCACCATGCATGAGCAAAGGCTATGTCACTCTCCAATGTCATTGTGTGTCCAAGATGGATAAACAACACTAAAGAAGACAGATGAACCAAAAAGGAGACAACAATGTATGAAATTTATTGCAGAGATGTTGCTGAAAATTTGCCATTGTTGCTGTGCACTTTCCTGATTTTTTTTTTTTTTTTTTTTTTTTTTTACTTTTTCCCTTGAATGGCCAACAAGCTGGTTTTCCATCCAAGGCTCTTTCTCGAGTACTTGATCCGCTAGCAAGCTAGTTTTCAAACCAAGATTGCCAACAACACTCGAGGGTTTTCATTGTTGGTTTTTTTTTTAACTTTTTGAGTTTTCAAAAATCGATGACATAGAAAATGTTAGTTGTAGACCATTTGCATGCCTTTACTACTTCCAAATGTAGCATTGCATTTTCTCGATGTTGACATTTCTTCATAACCAAATAGTTGATGATAGATGCTTGTTGATTATGTTGCTCTTTGTTTGTCAGAGGTGACTCAAGATAAGGTGCCAACTACCTGATGATGTCACAAACATCGTATCCATTACAATCTCTAGAATGAATTCATGTTATGAATTATCCTATAAAAACCCAAATCAAACAAATCCTTTCCATACAAGCATAATATCAACAATATCAATCAAGTATAAATGTTGACAACAGGATTATGGAGATGAACATTGGAATTGGTATGGAGGAATGTATTTCAGCCTACTGGAGAATGACAGATGGTTCAAGAATTAACATTATTTATAATAGAATTTTATTGTGGAAAAGAAGAACTCCCTTAGATAAGTTATATGATGATGAAAGTGGATATGGCTACAACTAATTCTTGAATATGAATGGAAAAATATTAACTGTTATTTGTACAAGGAAGAAGAAACTAGAATTTAGCAGTTGAAAAACATACTTGGATAATTTGGTCTAGATTGTCATCACACTGAATAGGTTTCCACAAATCTTCATTGTCTTCATTTTTTTTGAGTGTAAAGCAAAAGCAGGGGACTGGGGGTAGCAGCCCCTAGTGGGGTCAAGGGGCAACGCCCCTTGCACACTCCTTGTCGCAATACAAAGCGGGGTTGAGGGGTAGAGCCCCTCAAAACCAAGCCTAATTTACCACTTTTGTGACCAAAAATTTGCTTATCGTTGAAGAAATTTTGATGTTTTTCATGTTGTTTTATGAAGACTCACAAAAACCTGCAATTCCTGCTATTTTAACATCATCTACAGTACTCAAAAATGATTAATACTCGATCTCAAATGACTATATGTAAATTTGGTATTCTATGTTCTATGTCAGTCTTGCATGGAATGTAAGTCTAATTATTTTTAAACTGACGTCATTTTTATTTTTTTAACATGACTTAACATCCATGCAAACCAATCATAAACACAAAAAACAAAATAAACAACTAGCTTTGAGACCAAATCGACAAAATTTCTAAGTTGCTTGGGTTGTAATTATTCCTAGAAAATATTCAAGCTTTGCATGCAACCTACTACATTCCAATTTTCTATCAAATGTTATAACTATAGTTTGAAAAGAATTCTGAAAAATACTACACAAACCTAGTGATCCATCAAAGAGAAAACACAAATTGAAATATTTAGATCCCCAAATATAGGAACAACAACCTTATTAATCGTAGATGCTAAAAAGTAGTGATTTCCAATAAGATTTACCTTCAATGTCGACATGTGGTTATTTCCATGCAAAATCTGGAGCAATGATACTAAATATGTTGCATGTCCCATTCCAATAATCATGCAAGTCAATTACACTTTTCTTTAGGCCAAAATAGGATCTTCTTTTGGCATGATCTATTTCCATGTAATTTTTGAATTTGTCAAATCTATTTGACCCATGGAATCTATCCAAAATAATAAACTACATGCATGGAAATAGATTTGCATGCAATCTTTTAGGGTGCTGGATTGGTGCGTTCCTTCCAATACTTGCATGAATCTCTCCAATAGAATCGAAAGAGTGAATACCCAACATTGCTTCAACCCAGGATCATGATCTTCCCAAAATTTTGTCTCCAGCCTACATCAACAACTAAATCTTATGATATTAGCAGCTATTAGTTTCTACACAGTGTTGTTAGTCTGGATTTAAAATAAATAAATAAAAATCTCTTACATGCATGAATCTTATTGATCTTGTGATATTTAAATGGGGTGAGTGTGAAGATAATATTAATGGACAAATGAAAATGATTTGTTATGCAGGAATGGATTGGGGAGATGGAAATGGAAATCAATGCAAACAATCAATTATTCTTTGAAACCCTCATTGCACAAAAATAACAGTTCGAATCAGACAACTTATTATAGTCATCGATTATATAAATTCTTCCAAATCAGCCATGTTGTGGTCTGTAACCTTTCGCTATTTTATTTTTTAATCATTAGGATAACCAAGAGAATATATCATCAAGTTACTATCGTTATTATTCCATCACATCGAAATACATGGGTAACCAACTGCTATAATTGTTGAGTATATAGAAATAAAACTAGGTACAGGTTTTACTTGATGGCATACTATATTTCTATTTTGAATTCAAATAGAAATATTGATATGTATCTTCTACTTAGCAAAGAAATAACTGTAAAACAAATACAAACTCGACATGGTAGATTATGGAAAAGTATTTCTTTTATATAAACTTCCTGATGAACTACTAGTACCATGACATGAAGTTTTCATTTGTTTTTGTATTTTGTGTTTTTGGTGGGGGTGGTTCCATTGTTTCGATCTAAATTCCTAATTGTAGAAAATAAATTCCAATCTATGTTGCAAGAAAATAAATTCTAAAGAGATTGTCAACCACACATCTCTTGTCACAAAACTTGTAAAGAGACATTCAATAGCTTACACGATCAACATCCAGTACTTAGACATCTGGCATAAGACACCATAGTGCCCTCACTCGACTGGGTAGGATAGTGAAAACTGAGAACTTGTTTATCTATCTCGCCTAGACAAGCCTCTTTAGAAAATTATAAATCTCCTAATAATGCCAATCCTCAGCAATGACGCCAAAAATGATGAGGTCATCAATCACATCATTTAATAATGTCGATCCAAGGATGACATCCAAAGGTAATATGCAATAGGAGAGAGAGATTTATGGTTAACAAGCCTTCTACCACACTTCACACTTGTTGAAATCAAATAGCACACTTGCAAGAATTGAAAGAGCACACTTGCAGAATTGAAATAGCACACTTGTAGGAAACGAAAGAGCATACCATACTTGCAGAAAGTAAAGAGCACACCACACTTGCAAAAATTAAAGAACACACTAGGTAGAAAGTAAATTGTTGAATTGAAAGAAAATAATAAACACAAAAACACTTGCAGGTTTACAACAGACTATACAGATAAATGTTTACAAAACATAAAAGAAAGAGAATGACAACCTACATAATAAAGGAATAAATAAATAAACAAATAAAATACATTGATCCATCTTCCCTGGAATGAATGGCCAACTCATTCCTTGGAAGAGGAATTTATTTAGAACACATGCTTTTCCTCAAACTTCAAAATATTTTATTGATTTACTGCTTCAAGCTTTTTTTGGAAAATGAGAAGGAGATGTGTATTTAAACACATCTCAAAAGATTAGCAAAAATCTAGGCAATCTAATGCCAAAATCTACTTATCCAAAAATAGGCAACAAGATCCATGTTTCTAGGAAGACGTTGGAACCGCCTCAACAAACTATGGACTAAAAATACATATCTAGATTTACAAATTTAGAAGCATGAATACGACCAGATTAATTTACGCCATTACCATAAATGGTAATTCCTAAAAATAGGATATCTAATATAGAAAGTCTATTTATAGATATCAAGGAAGTGATTACTTCAATCTAAAGGATCCAACTATACTTTAGCACAATATTGGCATCTTCGGAGTATTTTGTGTTGGTCTTTTGAGCAGCTCTTTGGAGCACTTCCGGAGCATCTTCAAAGCACTTTCGGAGCATCTTTAGAGCATAATCTTTGGAGCTACATGTATATACTTTAACACTTATTTCCAAAATTTAATGGTAATAGTTGACAATAAGATAACAATAATTTACAAAGAAATAACCAAATATAATTTCTTTATTTCATTCTAAATAAACCATAAGTTTGAAAACTACACTTAGATCCACTTTATATGCAAAGGAGAAAGATGTTATTTCATAGATATAATGAGACATTTTATGGTCTCATCAGCTACCCGCTCTTTGCAAGAACTCTTTAGCTAGCTCCAGGTTAAAGGTTTGAGTCTGCATAATGCATGTTGGGAAAAGTTTGATATATAATTGTATATTTCCCAAACATTGGAGGGAACTTGATATGGTGCTTGTCAGCCCAATAATTAGTGTCGATCAAATTTTGTTAATGATAAAGCTCAAATTGCTAATATTAAGACTTAAAGATATTGAAGGTTAAAAGGATTACAATAGTAAATAGATCAAGAATGCAATAATGATTCTTAGAGATAATACCAACATCATACATATGATAAGGACCTGCGCTTAGAAGATGCTGCCCCATTCAAAAATGCAAGGAAAGGGTCTTCAAAGAATATGATAATGTATTCATGATAAACGCGTGGGAGTAATGAATAGACATTGTGATTCAATAGGAGCAAATAATGGCTACAAACGATTTTCAAGCAAATACAATTGGTAGGCGTGAAGCCAAATTTATTTGTTAAAGGTTTCAGTGAGATGAATGGAAAGGACATCAATTTAATGGTTCAATTAAGGTCTCTCTTCACTATTGTTCTCAACAGTATTCTACAACTTAGTACTCATTGAAATTCATACAACTCGTTCTCCGTATACAATACCAGGGCAATTTAGTTGATTAAAAAGCTTGAATGCAAGTCATTGTTACCATTCTCAAAACAAAATATATTGATTCTTCTAAGTTATAAATTGAGGATTCAAATGAAGGTGGGTTCGACACCCACTAATTTGTGGAGATTAAAGCATGGACAATACTTGCAAGGATGATAGCGCCAAATTAACAATCAGAGTAATTCATTTCAATTTTGGAAAAGGGGTTCATACGTGCAAAGGCAGTATCATACATCAATTACACCAATGGTAGCTCATTGACAGTTGCCAAAGAAGAAGGATTTAAAAGATTCTTTAAAATTAAATGAGAGCCTTTTTATTTTTCAAGGAGACACTCGCTAAAAGAATCATTTTTGGCTAAACTTTATAAAACTCCCAAATTCAAGAATCAGTTATTAAGCTGGAAAGAGCCTCGTTATGGGGATCGAAAGGTCATAAAGGAAAATTTTAGACCTTTTAATTAAGATAAAGAATCAATTTATATTCCAAGTTCCAAGGTGGAAGAATCTTGTCTTCAAGCAACCATTATAAACCAAAGAACAATTACCAAGGAGAAGAGTGGGCGAAATACTTGAAGACCACATGGCAAAAAATTGATGAAACACTTCTAGGAGTGAATGATTACCAACCAACATGACAAATCACCTTTTTCCTGTCGATACCAAGTTGAGCATTTAAATTTTTATTATTCACAGAAAGGTGGAGAATCATATAGTTTATTTGATTGCCAAAATCAATGACATAAAAGAGGCGGTTACTAAGATTGTGGGAATTATTTTACAAACTTTTAAATGAAGAGAGTAGTTACAAAAAGGGCCTTCACATAACTGAACAGGGGCTCATTTGGAGAAATCTATAAATATGTAATTTAAAACATTGACGAGATCTTTTTGTTGTTTTCTCATCTGAGAGCCTCTATGAGGGCTGTGGGAAGGGAAATTAATTTAAGCTTCTGATAAAGGGGAAAGGGATCAATTTTGTTTCTTTCAAAATGTCTGTTATATAAAGATACTTTTGGGTTTGTGAGCTCTTAGTTACATTAGAGAAATAAAGGAGACATTTATGAATCTGTGTGTTCATTAATATTCCTTTTAGATTATAGATTGCGTGTGTGTTATTTAAAATTGCTCTTTGGTGTATGTTTTTCTATAGTAGATTGTGTGTGAGTCATTACAAAATCTATGTGTTTTAATTAACTCGTATATTGGGAAATATCATTGTTCATTTTCATAGTTGCTACTTGTGGGTATGGGTAGATGATCTATGTGTCACTTATCTTTTCTCACCTTATTTCAAGATTATCAATTGCTTTTGTGTCATTTTTATGCACAAATGTTTGTTTGCCTTTGTCACTTTCTAGTTAAAAACACACATTAGTTTTATTTTTAGTCTTTTCCAATTCGTTTAAGATCATATGAGGGAGTTGTTCTTCCAAAATTTAGAGGAAGATTGCTAATCCAATAGTGATCTCCAGAGCTGTTAGTTTCATTGGTCTCTACTTAGTTGGGCAATTGAAGGTCATTTATCACATGAAATCATAGTGACCAATTTGTTTGCTAACAAATTTTTGGCATCTCCACTAGGGAGAGAAACAAAATGCCAATGTCTTCTCTTCTCAAAAATCTGAAGGTACCTCCCCAAGGATGGAGGTTGGCAACTCTATCATGTGGAACATGCTCGTAAAAGGTTTTTGGTAGAAAATTTATAGTCATCCTTTTAAATCTGCATTATGAGTGATGAGTCTAGTTTATGGCTCAATTTTGATAGAGTTTATTATCCATTTGTTGTAGTTGTCATAGACTTTGATACTTGGATGTTGACCTTTTTATGATCAATATTTCCTCAAAACCATAGACATCGGGCACAAACTTATTTTTGTTATCTTTAATGACATTGACATGCTATATGAACTATCTAGATTATGTCGGCTGGTCATTTGCCATCAAGGTCAACAAGGTGATTGTTCAAAGGTCAAAGGAGGGAAGACTCTCAACAAGAGGGAGATTCCTAGTTTAAATTGAAGAATTGCAACTGCCTTGTAAATGGTCTTAATTTTTTGTTGAGCGAATATAGGAGTTACTATTGTGCTAGATCCACGTTAAGGAAAACATACTTGACCAGATTCCATGCATGCATAACCTCCTCTCCACTTTTTATGCTTTCCCTAAAGTGGTGTCCTCCTAATCTGTTGGAGTTGACCACCTTGCTAGGTAGTTAGTTAGTAGTTTTTCTTCCTATAAATAAGACTCAAATGCTCCTTCTCAGAAGGTTGATTAATTTGATGTTGTACTCGTATTCTTAGTTTTTTCAAAAATATAGTTATGTTGCTCGATTGTACTCATGCTTTCCAATGAATAAAATGAAGTTATAAGTTTGTGCATCTGAGTTTACATTTGTCTTAAGGGATACTCATCCAAGGGAGCCCACTCGGTGAGCATTCCATCCTTTAGTTTAGTTATTACTTTCTGTTCAACAATTAGTTAAAAATCTGGCACTCTATGTTCCTGCAGCCATTGGAATTCCCTTTTGTGACTGTTCCTGCAACCAAAGTAGACATAGTAGTTTCCTGTTTGTTGCTCAGAATTTCATTTTTGTCATGCATTTTAGCTTAGTATAGTTGTTGGTTGATGCTCAACACTTATGTTATTTCTTTCCAAGCAATTTACTTTCAACATTGTGTCTTTCTTAGCTATAGAATGAATATGGATTCCTAGTGCACATACTGTGCTGACCCATTTCAAGTTTACGTCCCTGGGTTGACAAGTTAAATACACCTTCATGATGATTGAGATAGCTATTTAGATTAGATGTTCAATCTTTGAATCACATCTGTAAGGGCTTAGTTGTTAAATCATTGTAGGAGGTCAACAATGGCATTGGTTTCACCTCAACCCTGGTGTGCCCAATTTGGACCTTTATCGCTACCACAATATTTAGCTTTACCTGAAGGTTCACAAAAATATTTTCTAAAGTTTAGTGAAGAAAACTCACATATTGCTATTGATCACATTCGAGCCTTCACCGCAGCCTGTGGAATCTTGGGAGTAAATGAAGAAAATGTATTTATTCAATATTCGCTGAGTCTCTCATTGGAGCAACTGCAAGTTGGTTCCAGTCCTTAGAAATGGGATGCATCACTGGTTGGGATAGCATGAAGAATAAATCTCTTGGAAGGTTTGAATCAACTGTTGATGTGGTTGTACTCTTATCCCAATTTTTTAACATTAAAAAGAAAGAAGATGAACTTATGAGGGAGTTTGTGGATCAATTTAATAGATGTGTAATGAGGATTCCTCGTAATAATCAACCAAGTAAATAGATTCAATTGGTCATTTTCATTGCATCCCTACACCCTGAAGTCAGTTTCCTCTTGAAGTGAAGCAAGGTACATGATATCAAAGTTGCACAACAAGAGGTTGTTAGTATTGAAGATGACTTAATAGTATTCAGAATTTGGAATACAAAGAAAGTTGAAAAGATTCCTAATCAAGTGTAGCCACAAGAGGCAAAACAGTTGTCTTCATCTTCATTTGAATGCACCAATTTCACAGCTTTTGATGATTTTTTTTTTCAAAAAATTGCCAAGTTGTTTCAAATATTGAAACAAGTGTTGAAGTATATGGCTTACATTATGAAGAAGATAAAGGTGCATCTGCCCATGTTTCGAATGATGAGGGAAAGCATGTTGCCTCATTTATGAATATTGATGGTCATCATACACAATCTAAAAATATAACTTCTATTGTGGTGTGTGAGCAATCTCCTAATGATATGAACAATTGAGAAGGGGGTGAAAATGATTCATCATGTTCAAAATCATGAACAACTAAAATGTGAAGATCCCACATCAAATCATGAAGACGAAAGGCTGCAAAAAAAGGTTAGCAATGATACTACTCTTGAGTCTTCTCATTTTAAATTTGGTTTAGAAGCGGATGTAATGAAAAATGGTTGCATAAATGAGGATGGAAAAAGTGATGTTGATAAGAATGTTCAGTCTCATATTGCTCACTTTTCAAGTGGATGTTTAAATATGCCTATTGATGACTTTACGTGTGGATAGGAAGTTGTTCAATCTCATTTGCAGGTTGAGGAAGAAGACAATTTGAACAAAAAATCTAAAAATGTAGGGTTGTCTCCAAGAAAATATGAATCAAGTCAAGAGAAAGAAGGTGAAGTTGCCACCAAGATCAACAAGACTGTTTTTCCTGATGTGAGTTTTTAGTCTCCTTTAGAAGGATTTGGTTCAAATATGATTTCAGTTAAAGATATGATTGATATTCAAGAAGGTTCACAAGAAGATTCATAAGTTTTTGATGAAAGGTGGTTGTTTGGCACATATTTCGGTGAGCCTTTATCATTCATAAATCTCAAATTCACATTCATGTTTCTCAGTATGTTGCTGAGTTTGCAGATGCTTCATGAATATACACCTCTGTTTCACACTAGCATATATTTCTCCCAGCTAGTTAATGGTTTTGCATAGTCTTTTGGGAAATTGGGTTTGTTTCACCTAGTGCAGGTGCATATAATTGTCTTAGGTTGCTATTCATTTTCTGGTCTTTTGTTTGGCCTCATTTTTGGGTGTGATTTTGTCTCATGTTTTCCCCTTGACTTCGTAGCCCAATAATTAAGGCACTGGTCCTTACTCAAGATTCTGGAATTCTCTACAATTTCATAGAAAATGCATTCCCCAATCAGAGCCTCTGTTGTCCCCATTTTTGGGCCCTTGAGTTTTTCCTAAAATTTTCCCATGATGATGCCAGTTGAATTAGTTGATGGATGTACAGTGGTGTTTCTTCATGCCTATGGATTAAAATTGCTTGCCATTTGGAATTTCAAAGATGTAGTGCTTATGTTCTTCTCATAAATAATGCAGAAAAAGGGTAATTACGTCAAGGTTTTAAAATAGCCTTACACGATAATGATGTGCATAGTGTCATGAAGGGTAATGTTCAACTTATTGACCTTTTGTGGAAGATATTGTATGCAAGCTCGAGGATTTTCTTATTATCAACGATAATGCTTCTTGATACAATAAATCAATTGTTATTCAATTTGCAGTCGCAGTTAGAAATTAAGGCTCCAATGCTCATGTTTGTCCTAAAACATAAAAGCAACAACTTTGATATGGAATTGGGCAACTTCGTGGTCTTGAATATAAATGTTTGGACTGATAAAGGAGCAAACAAAAAATCAATGATATCACGTTGATAAGGATGTTGGGATAATGAGCAAAGTCATTTTTTCCATTAGAAGCCAAGATAGCAAACTCATATTTCGAATTATTTCTTCGAGTCATCCTTTGAACGTTGTAAACATTGTAATAATTACCTTTTTTTCAAGTGGCTCACAGATGTGGAGTATGGTGTTGAAGGGATGCACGTTCGTTTTGCTCGAAGATTTCCACATTAATTGACCAACGAACGGATATTTATCGCAAGCTTGTTGGAAAATGATAGTATTCATGAATCGAAGGAGGCGGCCTTATCTCAAGCAGGTATTTTGATATCACTACTGCAATGTAAACATGGAAGACATTAATCAACCTGTATATGTAAAAGCAAACAATTATGGTATTCTTAAATCTTACAGATGAGGTATTGCATGATGGATTGTACCCGCGTTGCATTAGACGGATGATATAAAGCAAAATTGGAAATTAAATAAGACTGGCAGTATTAGCATGTAGTTCGCGAACCACATGTGGAGATTTTCAAGGTTTCTATAACCTCGTAAAAGGCCACCAACCTATCTAAATGTAATGTCTCTAAGAGGGGCAAAAATTTTGAAAGTTCCTAAAACCCCTTCAAGTGTCGTCAAAAGGAATGTAGGCAGAGGGCAAAGTCTTTAAAGTCCAATGACATTTAGAGTGGTTATGGTAACCACCCAAAACACCACCAGTAATAATAAAGTTGGATTGGATATCGAATGGTAATGAGTTGAGATGCAGGATCAACACTCATTTAGTTGATTTGTCATTGTTGAGGAATTTGATCTTATTACACAACAAAGGTGACAAATCTCTAAATGATCAAGCATTTAAACTGAGGCATAGAGATTATGGTATGGTTGTAGTTCATTGGGGTCTTTGTTCTTGATTTGACAAAGATTTAAATCAGTGGCATTTTGTGATGGTTTGGACGATTTTTGAAGTGACCTTTCTGAATACAAAGACTAAACTGAAACTATGATGGATGGCCAAGATTAACATGCTTGTGATAGATTATGAACTATGCCAAGTATTAGCTAGAGCGACAAAATTGTTTTCAATGGAACGATGACGTTACAAAGGTCAATGTCATGTAAAAGCTAGAGTAGGAGATTGAATAGATGGTCAAGGGCTCTAGGAAAATTCATTGCCAACAATTTACCGATGGAAAATTCTTTTCCATCGCTAATAATTCACCGTGGGAAAATTCACCGCCATGACAAATTTATCGTGAGAAAATTCACTGCCATGACAAATTCATGGCCAAGTAAAATTCACCGCAAGCAATTCACCGAGGTGGAAAATTAACCGCCATTAATGTTTTTTAATATACATTTCAAAAAAAATGTTTTTTTTTTTAAAAGAATAATTTGATTTATGATAATAAAAAATCAATCATATTAAATTTAGAGAATTTGATTTATGATAATAAAAATAAAAATATTTTTCAATATATTTTATGATAATAAAAATAAAAAATAAATCGATTAACTTAATTTTAATATAAAAAATAAACACATGGAAAAATAATTTTTTTTAATATTTGTGCAAAGAAACAGATAGAAAAATAAAAAATTGTATATATAATTTTATATTAAAAAAAATAAAATCCATTTTTTCATTATACAATATTGTATAATATATATTTTTAATTTTTTTTTTTATGTTTATTGTATAAAATAAAGGAACACACCGAAAAACAAAAAATTGTATATATAAATGAACACATGGAAAAATAAAATAATAGTTGAAGTAGAAATTAAAGTAAATAATTTATTTTTCTTTTAACTTTTTATGAAAATTAGTGCATAATTTTCATATCAAAATAAACATAAAATATATTTAAAAAATAAGATTGTATTGTAACAAGTGAAAATTATTTTTTTAAAAAAAATTCAAACTCTTTGAAATATATATTAAAAAAATTAATGAGGTTAATTTTCCGCTTCGGTGAATTGCTCGCGGTAAATTTTACTTGGCAGTGAATTTGTCATGGCGGTGAATTTTCCCACGGTGAATTGCTGGCGGTGAATTTTCCATCGATGAATTGTTGGTGATGAATTTGCCGTATGCCATGGTCAAGGTTTTAGCACCAAGCAAGAGAGACAATAGCAACAAATGGGGTTGTCTAAGATCGATGAATTATTATTGGCTACGCGCTCTTTGCAAGAACTATTCAACTAGCTCCAGGTTAAAGGTTTGAGTCTACACAATTGGTCTTGGATAAAGTTTGATATATAATTGTATATTTCCTAAATATTGGAGGGAACTGGATAGGGTGCTTGTTAGTCCAACAATTAGTGTCGATCAATTTTTGTCAATGATAAAGCTCAAATTACTAATAGTCATACTTGAAGATATTGAAGGTTAAAAGGATTACAATAGTAAACATACCAAGAATGTAATGATGATTCTCATAGATAATACCAACATCATACACATGATAAGGAACTACGCTTAGAAGACGCTGCCCCATTAAAAAATGCAAGGAAAGGGTCTTCAAAGAATATGATAATGTATTCACGATAAACGTGCGAGAGTAATGAATAGACATTGTGATTCAATATGAGCAAATAATGGTTACGAATGATTTTCAAGCAAATACAATTGGTAGGCATGAATCTAAATTTAATTGTTAAAGGTTTCAGTGAGATGAATGGAAATGACATCAATATAATGGTTCGGTTAAGGTCTCTCTTCACTATTGTTCTCAACTGTATTCCCGCTTAGTACTCATTGAAATTCATACAACTCGTTATCAGTATACAATACTAGGACAATTCAGTCGATTAAAAGTTCCAAATGCAAGTCATTGTTACCATTCTCAAAACATAATATATTGATTCTTCTAAGTTATAAATTGAGGATACAAACGAAGGTGGATTCAACACCTGCTAATTTGTGGAGACTAAAACATGGACAATAATTACAAGGATGACAACGCCATTAACAAATGGAGTAATTCATTCCAATTTTGGAAAAGGGGTTCATATGTGCAGAGGCAGTATCATACATCAATTACATCGATGTTGGCTCATTGATAGTGTTAGCTCTCAAAAACGCAGGTAAGGATACCTCAAGAAGCTGCCAATCTCTTGGTACATTTTAGGGTAACAGACAAAGCTAAATGGTTTAAGCTTTCTACTCTTCAGGTGCTGCTAGACCCAGGCGGGTGTACCTATATGAATTGAGCAAACTTGACTTATGATTATCTTTCTTGTAGTGATTTGTCCACAATGGCAGATGGAAGTGAACAAATGAAATCAAATTTGGTATAAATTGTATACGAGTTCTAAAACTAAAACCTAATATGTTTAGTTAACAGATGTAAAGAAAATGAAATGAATCCAACTGGTGAAATGCAGAGACTAGTGCCTTATTGGGTATGCGAAGTCAAATGAAATCAAGATGAATAACACTTCTCTGGAGAAAACTCAAATTATCTTGCATATATTCTATTCCTAACTTGTATAAACATGCAAAGTTGTGACTACTAAGCTCTTCTTTAATAATCCATATGAACCTCTCTTATTACTGTGATCAACTAAAAGGATTTAATCTCTGCTTGAAAGAATCAATCAATTAACCACACAGATACAACAAGTGTGCACTGATGAACTGAATATAAACTTGTTATATCAATTTAAACAACCAGAAAATATCCATCTTGGAGACAGCTTAGCAATACTTTCATTAAATTCAACAGACAATTGACACTAGAAATGTGCAGCAACATCAATTGATTTTCATAAATACCTCCATTATGAAATCATGCAACCATTGTCTCTGCTCTGAGAATTTTACTCTACCGTATCCATCTCTAATCTACTTACTGTATCCAATATATAATATCTCTCCCCTCCATTTACATTTGGGAGTGAATATTTATACACTCGCATTTGAACATACACATCGTTTCAAGCTCACATGTCGGCCAGCGACTGTATTCGGGAAAATCTCATGTCAGCCCACAACAATATTCAAGCATTCACATGTCGGCCACAGTGTTTGAGTTTTTTTTAATTATCAACAGACATTCACCATAACATTCTGGTAGTCATGCCGAAGGCAATTGTATCGCCGCTAGTCGTCCCTTAGTTCTTTCTGTTCGTTGTGACATCTTATTTTCGGGGAGATATCATACAGTCTACAAAATATGTTACCGATTATGTTTTTCTTTATGTGTTTTCCATTTGCTGAGACACAAGGATATCTCTCACCGATGTGCTTCTTTTGCTTCATTCACTGTCGTTGTAACCTACTGATATCGGGGGGACCTCATGTAGATCACATTATGTTTCACTGAAAGTTCCATCTGTCTCGTGTGTTGTCGTGACCTACTGATATCAGGGATACCTCATAAGTTATACCTTTGTCTTACTGAAACACCTCGGGCTCACTTTAGATCGCCAAGACAATACCGAGTTGGTAAGAGGCTTCGTAGATTATCCTGTGTCTTACTGAAAGTTACTTTAAGTTCACACCTCGTCGCCGGGACATAATCACCTTCATACCGACAGAGTCATTTTGTGCATCATCGGCGAGACCTAAGGTATTCGTTGAGACAATACTACGATGCTTATTACTCTTACCGATATGTCCCTTTTCTGTCGCCAAAACAATGAAACTGTCATACTGATAACTGCCAGTAGATGAAATCCAATCGCCATGACACCAAAAATGTCTTGCCGATAGGCAACTCAGACATATATCAACAGAAAATGCAAAATGGATCAAGGAGACCCTGGTATTCTCACGCCGATATAGACCATGATGTGAATTATTCAAGACTTGATGGAATTTATGGGGCTATATGAGCAAAATGTGGGTAAAAATATCATGAAGAGAGGAAATTGTGCTCATGGTAGGACTCATTTGGAAATGCATGGGTATGAACAACATGTGAAAATATTAGAATTTTACAGAACTCCAATAGATAGTTTCCAAA
The DNA here is from genome assembly GCA_007258455.2 of Sequoia sempervirens. Taxonomy (NCBI): domain Eukaryota; kingdom Viridiplantae; phylum Streptophyta; class Pinopsida; order Cupressales; family Cupressaceae; genus Sequoia; species Sequoia sempervirens. Next base: position 31,764 of record VDFB02156869.1, read on the forward strand.
GAAGAAGGATTTAAAAGATTCTTTAAAATTAAATGAGAGCCTTTTTATTTTTCAAGGAGACACTCACTGAAAGAATCATTTTTGGTTAAACTTAATAAAACTCCCGAATTCAAGAATCAATTATTAAGTTGGAAAGAGCCTAGTTACAGGGATCGAAAGGTCACAAAGGAAGATTTTAAGCCTTTTAATTAAGATAAAGAATTGATTTATATTCCAAGTGGAAGAATCATGTTTTCAAGCAGCAGTTATAAACCAAAGAATGGTTACCAAGGAGAAGAATGGGCGAAATTCTTGAAGACCATGTGGCAACAAACTAATGAAACACTTTCAGGAGTGCATGATTATTGGCCAACATGACAAATCACCTTTTTCCTGTTGATGCCAAGCTGAGCATTTAAATTTTTATTATTCACGGAAAGGTGGAGAATCATATAGTTTATTTGATTTCCAAAATCAATGACATAAAAGAGGTGGTTACTAAGATTGTGGGAATTATTTTACAAACTTTTAAATGAAGAGAGCAATTACATAAAAGGGCCTTCACGTAATTGAACAAGGGCTCATTTGGAGAAATCTATAAATATGTAATTTAAAACATTGACAGGATCTTTTTGTTGTTTTCTCATCCGAGAGCCTTTGTGACAGCTGTGGGAAGGGGAAGTAATTTAAGTTTCTGATAAAGGGGAAAGGGAAGAATTTTGTTTCTTTCAAAATGATTTGTTGTATAAAGATACTTCTGAGTTTGTGAGCTCTTAGTTACATAAGAGAAATAAAGGAGACATTTATGAATCTGTGAGTTCATTAATATTCCTTTTAGATTATAGATTTCCTGTGTTATTTACAATCACTCTTTGGTGAATGTTTTATGTAGCAAATTGTGTGTGGGTTATTACGAAATCTATGTGTTTTGATTAACTCATATATTGGGAAATATCATCATTCATTTTCCCAGTTGTTGCTAGTGGGTATGGGTAGATGATCTATGTGTCACTTATCTTTGCTCACCTTATTTCAAGATTATCAATCACATTTGTGTCATTTTTATGCACAAATGTTTGTTTTCCATTGTCACTTTCTGGTTAAGAGCACATTAGTTTTGTTTTTAGTCTTTTCCAATTCATTGAAGATCATAAGAGGGAGATGCACCTCCAAAATTCAGAGGAAGATCGCTAATCCAATAGTGATCCCAAAGCTATTAGTTTCATTGGTCACTACTTAGTTAGGCAATTGAAGGTCATTTTATCACATCAATTTGTAGTGACCAATTTGTTTGCTAACAAGGGGGGAAATCTTCCCAAAGCGTCTCTCTACCTCCACATACAATAGGTATGAATTTGTATAGCAACGACTCCTGTATAATGTTAGTGAAATATTTTGGTATTTAAAGGAATAAAACCTAATTATATCCTATTACTAAAAGCAAATTTAAATTAGGAAAGCTTTGAAATAATAGAAACAAATCTTTGAAAGTAGCACCATCCTTGACAATGGTGCCAAAAATGTGGATTCCCTACTAGTATCTAGTAAACTTGGTGTCAATCACACAACTCAAAGGGAAAACCTAGCTAAGCTAAACAGTCTTCTTGAACCTTTTAAAGACCTTCATTGAATTATCAACTAGGGCTAGTAAGCGTGTGATGGTACTGCATGGGGGGAAAATCATAGATTCTAAATGAGATAAATGGAATTGAAATATAGATCTAATCTAAATAAAAAACAACTAATCTAGATCTATTCCTAGACTCATGAAATGACTTTCTAAGCTATTGAAAACACAATTGAAATGCTACAATTATGACAATGAAATTCAAAGCAAAAGAAAAAGGTTACCATGCCATGATAGAGTGTGTTTGCATGATGTTAGATTGTTCATATCACTGCAAAGCTTCCATTGTTGAGTGCAAGAAGCTTTGATGTGTTGCTTGTGTTGGTTGACCAAAGATGTGTTGAAGCTCTATCAACGGTGATTAGGAATATTGGGAGTACTTCATTGTGCAAATGATGTTGAATCTTCAATCCTTTTTTGTGAGGAAAGAGGTTTGTTATATAGAATTTGTGATTTGAAATGGACGACCAAGATTACGTAGTAGAATATCTTAATCAACGATTGAAAGATGTTGAGAGGAATTAGACATGAATAATCTGTGTAAAAAAAATTACACAATTAGTGTGATTGAAGATATGTTGTTGAGAAATTTGTGAAATTGATGAAATAGGTGGAGCAATTCATGAAATTGAAGAAGTCGATTTGAGCCTTCAATGGGATTGAGAAAATTATGCAGAGTGATTTGTGAGATTGAATAAAGTTGGTGAGAAAATCATGTTGAGAGAAATTTGCTCAAAGTTGGTGAGGATAATTCAATTAATTGATTTAATTAATAAATTCTTTTTGGAGTTTAATGTGCAAATCAAGTTTGACTTTTACAAACAAAGTTGCATTAGTTTGATTTGATTTTTGATGATAATTTGAATAGTTTAATTTATTCATTTTGGAGGGAAAGTGAGTTAATTCAATTATTATGATTTAATAATTTAATCGACTTTATAGAGATAAAGTGATTTAGCGACGTAATTAAATAATTGATGTTATTTAATTAATTAGGAGGAATAAAGTGAAGATTAGGACTTTATTAAATAAATTAAATTTATTTAATTGGTCAAAATTGATGAAAAAGTGAATTAATTAAATAATATTGTATTATTCAATTAATAACAGAAATAGGGTTTTTAGGACATTGTTAAATAAATGTAATTTATTTAACTAGTCAAAACCGATGAGAAAGTGAATTAATTAATTAATGTTGTATTATTCAATTAATAGGGGAAATTAGGGTTTTGGGTGCAATTGAATGTGAAATGCAGTGATGTTCGATGATAATGATGATGCCGATGATGCGGGAATGTCATTTAGTATGTGTGATAAGTGCTAGGTCAATTTTACATGACTACATGTATTGACACTGTATGTGCTTTCAAAGACTTAAGACTATCTAAATCATCCTAGCATAGGTGTTACACTTGCTGAGAAATCATAAAAATGCATAATAGTAAAGGAAGTGATGTTGGAACTATTGCTATGGGTACCTACAGTATAAGACCATGACTAATTTATTGTCAAGAAATAAATGCTAGAATCTAACTGATACTATTAATTAAACCTACACTCTAGAGTACAACAAGCTTAAGTAAACTAATACATAAATGTGAAACAAGAATTGTTCATGAATCCATTTACAACTGTAACACAAGGAATCTAATTAACACAACATGTATTTATGAAATAACTGGTATAAAAAAAGTAATTACATAGAAAATGAAGTGAGGGACAATTACCTTGAGTGGCCCTTGCTCAAGTGATTGTCTTCACTGATCTAACTCAAATATAGCTTCTTAGATTAACACAATCATAGTAACTCAAAACTATTCATTGCACAAATTCAAAATATCACATAAGATTCAATTGGAGAATATTATTTATGAAATCATGATTGAACAATAAACATTGTATGTGTAAGAACAACAACTAATTGAAAATATTTGATAGTTATATCTGCTATTGAACAATTAACTAACTCCTAATGCCTCAACCACCAAGCCATACATATAAGCATGAGGAAGTTTATTAAAAAAAGGACTCTAAACTAAAATCATAAATCACCACTCCTTATATATCACAGCGTGATAAAGACTAAGCAATCTATAATTGAAAAAGGAAGAAGAGTCCAAGTAGAATTGTGACTCTGCTATAACAAGAATTGAAACGTGGATTGTTTGAATTAGTCACATTAGATTCCTAATTGTAATATGGTTCTTCTCCTTCAACATCTTTATTAAATGTCACAATGACACACAATCATCTTCATTAAGTGCCTCCATGCTGTAATTGCTATGCTCAACTTATTTTAAAACCTCCCCTGCTCTATTGTCTAGAAACTCCTTTGGCTGTGGGTTGCACCTCACAGTTGTTGTGGTCTACAGTCTACCTCCTCTAGCTCCTTGGCTACAAAGAGTTAGTTCTTAAAACATGTACACAATACTAACAACCATAGCTAAGCACAAATATCCATTACAATTATTTCATATTCACACATAAATTATGCAATAACCATCACATCATAACCATATTTCCATATACTTTAAAACAGGTTCAAGTTTGCATAATAAGCATAAAAGATAACATAGTGTAGGAATATGTATAAGATAAGTGTATGAGAATGTTTATAAGCTTGCATAAAAACATCATAAACCTATCTAATGACTAGACCCATCAAGGAGAATAATTAAACTACACTTTAATTCTAAAAGGCAATAATGAAGTCAGTTTGGGAATGTTATCGTAGACATCTAAAAATGCCCGAATGTATTAGACATTCACTAACACATCATTTTCATCACTTTCATCACTAATCATGCATTTTCATCACTTTCTCATCATTTCTCATCATTTTTGTCACTTTTCACCATTTTTGATCATTTTCCTTCAAAATCACCTCATTTCCTCTATCATCATATTTTTTTTTGCTAATTTTCCTCTATTCCCCCTAATTAAATAATTTTTTAATTACTTAATTAGAAAAAATAATTTTCTTCTATCTCTTATAATTAAATAATTTTTAATTTTTAATTATTTAATTATCTATTTTTCTTCCCTCCACTTGCACATGTAATATTCTTTTTTCAAAAAGGAATATTTTTCTCACATAATTAAATATTTTTATCTCTCAAAAGCATATTTTAAGAAATATTCTTTTTTTTTTCAAAAATATCTCGACCAATTCCCTAAAATTAAGGAGATATTTCAAGTTAACTAAAACTTTCAATTAATCTCAACCCTTGATCTTCAAGATTCGATTTGAACTGCCAATCTCAAGATATAATCTCCACCCTTGATCTGATTTTTGAAAATCCTTAAAATCAACCATTTCCCTCCATCTCAAATCACCTAGAAGCATTGCAATCAATTCATGTCATTTTAAGCGTTGAATCTAATCATCTTGTGATCATTTTGAGCATCTTTTAGGTCATTTACAAGCTTTTGTAATCATGGGTGCTAAGGTTTGAGCAATCCAACATCAACTAAACACAATTCATAATGAAACATTAAGTTTGCACTTCTTGGAATTTGAATTTGAATTGTAATTTTCATGTTAATAGCCTTTTTCTAAGTAGGAGCATTCAATTTCATTAATTAGTGGGTTTTATCAATATTTTTCATGTAGGTGTTTGAGATTTCTAACCCCAATTGCTTTAATTTTGCTTATAATTGATTTTCCACTAAACCTATTAAACAATTATCTTCTACCCATTTCATTCTTGTTAATTTGGCTCACCAAAGGATTTGAGCTAGCATAATCTATTTACATATCGAATCAACCAACTCCTTAATAGTGTCTTTAGACGCCGTAGTATATTCAACAAATAAAGAAAAATAGATTTTTACATACACTTTTTCTCATATGAAATGTTCATAGTGTCCAACATGAGAGTGCAAGTTTTATTGATTTTCCACTCAACCCATTAGACAATTATCTTCTATCCTTTTCATTCTTGTAAACTTGGCTCATCAAAGGGTTTGACCTAGGAGAATCTATTTACATATCGAATCAACCAACTCCTTAATAGTGTCTTTAGACACCACAATATATTCAACAAATAAAGACAAATAGATTTTTACATACACTTTTTTTCATATGAAATGTTCATAATGTCCAACATAAAAGTGCGAGTTTTATGTGCTAGTTTAAATTTTAAGATATTCATTAGAATAAAGCAATTAATTAAGTACACCTATTTCCTATCTGATTATCACATTTATTTCAATTCTATTTCTCTCTCTCACCTCTTCTATCTGAATTATATATATATTAATTAATTATATTTATTTAATTATTAACCTTAATATGTATGGGCGTTCAGTAAAGGATTTCAAATTCATGTATCTAGGGATGAAATGGGTAGGAAGATGGAGTTGAAATGACGCTACCCACATAAAGACGGATCCTTTCCGAGATAGACATGATAAAAAGGCAGCGAATTTTTGACGGAAAGCCATTGGGCGGGCATGGCGCTGGGGCCCGCAGAGTCAGGATTGTGTTAATTTTTGGTTAAGCAACGTAATGACAAATACACACGAAGGCTAAAACGCCGACAGCAAACCATAGAAAATTGTAAAAGAGGTGAAGCATCTGAACACCACACTTACTGCACACCACTCTCCACTTGTACGTCTGTGGAGAAGCGAAAGATCCAGCTTACCCTGGCCTCTGCTGCTTTAGCTTTTCTGCGCTACAAGTACACATAATGCCCTTTCCTTCTGTGAGGTAACGTTGTAGTTGTGGTTTTAGTGAGCAGGTATAATGGCCAGCAGGAGCCAAGGCGAGGCGCCCTCCAGGCGTCTGACGCGAACACAGACGGTAGGGACTCTGGCTGTCAACGAGACGATTGACAGCGAAGTGGTTCCTTCTACACTATCCAAGATCGCCCCCATCCTTCGTGTCGCTAATGAGATCGAGAGCGAGTGCCCGCGCGTTGCATATCTCTGTAAGCATCTTACAAACCCTAGCTCGTGTTCTATCACAAATCTGCAGTCGAGATCACGGTGCTCATAATGGCAATTGCTATGACGTAACAGGTAGGTTCTATGCATTTGAGAAGGCTCACAAGGATGATCCCACTTCCAGTGGCCGAGGCGTTCGCCAGTTTAAAACGGCTCTTCTGCAACGCCTGGAAAAGGTGGGAACGAGCTTTGGCTTCTATTTTAACGTTTGCGTGGACGCATTGCTCGATGTTTAGCTTTACGTGTTTATGCCTCGACTTTTTTAGCTGGGCTATAAGCCCTATTATTGGCACTTTAGTGACTCGTAGGAAGGCGACATTCAAATACGTCTGCCGCCAAAAGTTAGTTGATTTCATCGATTTAGTCGCTACCCAAAATTCGTTATTATCTTTGTTTTAGTAACCGCACAAAAATAGTTATTTTCTGTGTTTTATGCACACCTTTGCTTCCCCAAAATGGGACGCATCCATGCCAGTTAGCCCAGTACTCTACAAACTTCTTAAAAAGTGAATTCACAAAACTAAGGGAATTAGCCTTTTTTTGGTTTTTTTAGGTATTTTGGTATGGAACCAAATTCACAAGTATTTTGTTCTGAGTTTGAACTTTATCTAAAGTTATGGTACTGTGTGACGGGATTAGCTAAAATTTCTTCTTATATGTAAAAAATTAGGAGCCTTCTCAAAGACCCCATTGCCTAAATCTACGATTCCACGGATTTTAGAATTATTTGTTGTTAATAAATTTTAATTGGAAGTGTGGAATTTTCAACGAGAAATTATAGACACTATATGCAAATAGATAGTACAAATTTTAATTTGAAAATTAAAAGTAAAAAAATTGTCATGCATGCTACCACACAGACATAAAATTCGGTAAGACTATGTTCCGATGGATGGGAAGGTTATGTAAAATTTCTCAGCAGGTGCTGCTGAGAAAATCTAAAAGTTTTTACAATCAAATGGTCCCATAAATTTTATAGTAGCCATTAATATTAAAAATTTTAGCTAAGAATTTTTAGGAAGTTAGTGGTCCCATGATTTGTATAAAAATTGGAATACTGCATCCCAGCATCATCAATATAAAACCAAAAGAAATCTCGTGAAACCTTATTCAAAATTCATTGGCTGCCTTTTAATGATGCCATGTGGATAAAAACCCCTAATCCAGTAGGGGAAATTTCCAGCACTACCCTACGAGCAGCCGCTGAAATTCATTGCTAAGAATAGGGGATCCTGTTTTTCAGAATAAGGTTCCAATTTATCTTTTAGCAGTTTATTTCTCAGCTAATGAGACCTATTGTTCTATAACTATCGATCCTGAAGACCCCTGTACGATACTGTTTCTTGAGCTGGTGGAGGAAACTTTCAGCCCCCCTCCCAACACCTGCTTGAAGCTTACAGTTATATATTTGGGGGTCCCACTTAACAGGAAAAAAATCATTTTGATCCTGTAGCTACATTTCTTGATTACCTAGGAATAAAATTAGGAGCCAAAGCCCCTTCCATGAAATTTGAGCAGAGCATTGTGGACGTTCTATTTTACAGGGGAAGATTTATTTTAATACAGTAGCTGCATTTTTTCTATTACATAGGACTGTGCTAAGAGAAAAAATAGGAGCTAAAGCCCCTTCCATGGGATATGAGCAGGGGGTCGTAGTAGAATCGGGGTGGGGGCATAACTATCCCATGGACGGTGCAGCGGTTCTTATTTTTCATGTACAGGTGGCACCATGACTAGTTTTTTAAGGTGCTACAGGACAAGAATCTCTACCTTAAAAAGGAAAAAATGGCAGCCATCCCTCAGTACCTTCATTTTTGTTTCACAGGTTCTTTTATTCCATATGGCTTCATTTAGTTATTTGTCTGCAGCACCCATAGAGAAAATTATGTTATTTTTCTACATGAAGCCTCATTTAGCTGTTTTATTAAAATTTTGTAAGGTTGTCAAATTAGGGGAGTTGTAACTATAACCACCACAAAAGGTTCAAGATTTGAATTATAACTGCCTCCAGAAAATAAGGTACAGAAGAGTTTAAATAATTGATGTCCTAATTGTCAATAATAGAATAAATTGCATTATATATACATATTTATACATATTTATTTATTGTTAATCTTACAGTGAAATACAAAAAATTAGTTGTTTTATGGGTTTCCTGAAATGCTGTGTGAAGTTGTCCTTTGGGATATGTGGCAGCAATGTTGAGGTGCATAACTATGACTTAAAATTCACTAGGTGGAATGTGGTTTATCTAATTTAATTAAATCAGTCAATTTAGTTTTTTTGAGCAAATCTTTAATTACAGCTATTGTGCTATAAACTGCCAAATTGATCTAATATTCACACATGAATGAATTGGAACTTGCTCAAGGGAAAGGTTTTTTAAAATAAGAGAAAGTACATTGAGACTTTTACAAGGGACTGATTTTATCTTGTATAGTTATCTTATTAAAAGTTTGAAAGGCCTCTAAACTAGGGAATGTATACGTGGCTTACAAGATTCATTTAGTTTAACTATTATTTGATGTGATAAATTTTTATTACAATTTAAATGATTTTTATGTATAATTGAACAACCACTCCTAGGTGTGTTACTGCATGCACATATGCGATACTCATTGTCAAGTGTAATATGACACAATTTTTATGTATTTACTAGGAGCACACTCAATGGTTTTTAGGGGGAGCACACAATGAATCTCAAGGGGAGTAGGACTTATGATTCCTAGGGTGAGATTTAAATTCAAGTTATCATTGTGGTAACACTAAAAGTCATACACAAACAAATATTTTCAATATTGCAATTTTTTAATAAATATGCTACTCATATGAGCACCAACATGAGAACAATACAAGCTCTTTGTGAACACTAACATGGGACTAGTACTAGCTCCTTTTGAGCAAACGCACTAGAAACCTTTAATAGAATAATAATAGTCACAACTTAGAAATCCACCTTTAGATATCATAACCACACTAGAAGCCAACAATGGAAGATCAAGAGTCGCAACTTAGAATTCTACATTAGATGACCCTTTGGTGATTTGAACTTGGGTCTCCACAATGGAACCTAATGATATAACCAATTGAGCTCAGTTGCTTGGACAAAGTCATTAGTATAAAAAAATGTACTTGCATACAAAACCTAGGATAGGTATAAATATTGAACACCTTCAGTTTTCCTTAGGTGCAAATGATATGCTATACAAACAACTTAGAAAAAGCTTGTAAGGGTAATAAGAGTTTATGTTTAGTTGATGAAGGTGTGGTTAGTTGGTTATGCGTGGTTATGTGTGGGGCATTGTTTTAGCGCCCGCCTAGATTCAAGTGCTCTTCTAGATTTAAGCACCTATAGGGCTGATGAGCTTGCTAGCCTTGTGCACTTGATGGACTATCATGCTTGTAGGCTTGGACTATTAGTTAATGGGGGATGGGTTCCCCATTTGTTCCATTGATTGGGCCTTGGTAATGCCTATGTTTGAGATTGAGTATCCATTGACACCCTCAACTTACTAATAAAAAAAGAGTTTGTATTCAATAGAAAATAATTAAAATCTTAAATTAACTACATCAAATTATAGCCTCCTATTGGATCCCAAATCCCTAAAGCTAGTCCGTTCTTTGAGCGCCATGGTGTCAAATTGAGAGCAATTTACTTGTAAATTATGATTAGGTAGGGCAACAATGAACTAATTATTGAGAGTGGGTAATCTCTCCTTCACTTCGAGTGCAACTAGACGTATGGGGGGCTTCCCTAGAGGTATCCTTAGTAGGATTGATCACGTTGAAGGTGTGCAATTAGGAAAATATGCAATAGTACCCAATGTATGCATACCTCCAAAAGCTGGCACTAGACTAAAGACTTACCTATTGCTCATAAGACCTCTTATTAACCTAATAAGCACATCATTGCATAGTTGCAAGATGTGGGTTTGCACAACATAATTCTCCAAAGGTAAGAACAATTGTGGATTGTTGAATATGTTTTCCTTGGCTGAAATATTGAACCATAAGGTGCATAAAAACTACTTTCCTATTTCTAAGCTATTGGTGAATGATGTTTTCATTTAGAGTGTATGGTGGATCATTACTTCAAGGACCAATGCCTATACATTGGGCTTATAGAGTCATAGCATACCATGCGAGGCAAAATACTGAAATCACAAAGGAATATGAGTTGTGCATAACTATACACCACAAATAATTATATCTAATAATTGAATATTCCTAGTTATCCATCCCATATTGCAAAAAATCATGTGTAATAAAGAAACGACCATTACAAAGCTTGTAATGAATTATAATGTTGCAACATTCATCAAATACCTATCACATTTATACCAACAAGTGTGGCCAGAGGACACCTAAGCATAAAATTCCCCTCAAGATCTACAATGGAGCTATGGACACATCTAGTTACAAGAATCATTTATAGTATTAATGTCCTTGTGATTAATAAAGAATCTTGATCTAATGGTGATTGGATTTGTAGTAGTTGAAACCTTGGAAGCTCCTTCACACCTATAGTCATGTGGAGAGCAAAAATGAGTAACTTTTTTTTCTTTCTAGAAAACGATCTAGCATATATAGTGCTTTATTGGTTGCCTTGTCACTTTGAGAATCGAGGAAGAATTGTAGGTCGTGAATGTGGCGTGTAACACAAGCTTAGATTTTGCCAAATCTGTTGAATGAGCGATCTAGAATAGGTAGAGGACCATCAAGGGTCGAAACTCAACCACTATATTAATGATTGCATGGTTGTCTTCATCCTCAGTCATTTTAATGGCACGTGAATTTGTACCCTTGAGATGAACAAGTGTTGTTGGGTGGGAAAACCCTTTAGAGTAGTTGCGGCATTGAATTTGATCATTAATGCTGACTTGGATTGTGTAGGGAGGTAGGTAGGAGTAAACAATTCAAAATACTAGAGTTGCAAAGTTTTGAGGATCAAGGGTTGGGGATACCTCATAACCCATTTTAGAGGCAAGCAAATTAAGATGGCTGTGCATTATTGACTTCAAAAGGATATATGAAGGAAATTATCGAGAGTTGAGGATCAAAGAAGCCATAGAATCCATACCACTTGTTGGAAATCGGGATTACACCATGCCTCATGCCCAAGGCAAACAAACAAAGGTAACTTTGTATCATTGACTTCCTAAAGATGTATGAAGGGAAGTATCAGGAGTTGGGGATCAAGGATACCAAGGAATTCATCCACAAGGCATTCAAAGAAAGATAGGTTTGAACTTGTGAACCCAATAACGTAACATAGTGCAGAATGTTGTGGATATTTCATTACCCATGCCTTAAAGTATCTTGTTAGAGAAATTCTTGCATCTTCAACTCCAAAAAGTATGAGGGGAAATATTGGAAGTTGGGATTGGGGTTACCATGGAACTCATGTTGTAAACGATGTGGGAAAAGGAATGACCAGAACCATGACTCTAACAATAAAATAGTTAACATGATCAAGAATTAGGGATTGAGGATAAGAAGGAAGTCATCCCTTAAGGGATGTGGGCAAAATAATGACCAAAACTGTGGGTTGGAAAGATAACTCAGTGTAAAGTGTTGGAGTGCGTTTGAGGAAAAGCACTTTGGTAAGAGAAAGTTCGAAACTCCAACAAAGACAAGGGAAAAAGCAATGGTTGAGAGAAAGGTATGTTCGGATGGGACACTCTGAAACTTCAACATCTAGCACAATCTTCGGGATTTGTACAAAAAACCTCCACACTTGGAATTTTTGGGACTTTTGCAACTTCCAACACATGATAGGCACATTGGGGAAGATGGAGAACAACACTTGTGCAAACTTTGACTAGGGGAGATCTCTTAGGAATGATCTCATATCGGTTATAAATGATGAGTGAATGCACAAGGGAACTGGGACCCAAGCAAATATGGACACTGTCAAATTGGGTGCTGACGCCTCCAATTGTGGTGTAAGAAATTTAATTTGTATTGTTTCCTTTTATAAGAAAACAATAAGATTGGTTTAAACTACTCAATAATGTATATTGCCTAAGAAATATTAGGTTCATTCCTAAACAAATATACTAAGTGCTGGGTTTTAAAGATGTTTAAAAAGCTTCATTATAGGAAAAGAAATGCTGAAGACAAAAGAAAGGTAAGAGAAGTGTCCTTGGTTCAAAAATTTATGCAGATGATTGTTGATAGAGTGCAGATGGAATCTAGGCAAGATGTATCAGAGTTGCGGTAGAGACTCTATCAATGCATTGCCAACTTGGTATTAAAAATTGAGATGTGCAAGATTATAAATATGTATGATGAAGTAGAGGTACACTGACCTCTACACAGACAACTGTCACACTTTTGGAGAATGCACATAATGATTTACTAATCCTCACTGTGCTAATAGGTTTCTAATCTGGTACTTTTGTAGAAAGATATTTGGCCCAAACTTGTGTAGTTGGGAAGAGAAAAATGTTTGGACTGCTTGGGAGCCTCCTTCAGTCTGGTCCCTTTTTGGCCTTTTTCAACCCTACTTACATTCTATGGAAGAATTGGAATGTGATTAGTAGCCTAGGAGGCTAGGTGCTTTGTTCTAGACTAAAACAACAAATGAAAGCTTTAGAGAATGAATATCCTATAGGCTTCTTGAGATGTGGGTGGAGTGCTTTGTGTTTGTAAAGGATAAAGGTTTAGGAAAGAATATTAGATGCCAAGGCGCTATGGTGTGATTCTACAACTTTAGATTCTAGAAAAGTTATCACAACGGTAGTAAAAGAATATGTAGGATTAATGGTGGAGGTTTACTAGAACAATAGAAGAAATAGATAATGATGGAATGTGCAAGATATCTCTGATGATGTAAAGATGAGAATGGAATGTGCAAGCACTCATGAGCCTTATGCTGTGACAAGGGAATGATTAAAGCTCGTGTAGCATTATCATGAATTTGATTGGATTCCTAAATTCCTAAATGGCCCTTTGATTGATTAGTAACATAATCTCTAATGAGCGAATCCTGGGAGTCAATCCCAAAATTTGCAAGAAAATCTGCTATGCATTTTTCCTTAATAAAGTGGGCAGAAAAAGAAACTCTAAAAAGAATCCAGCAATGTTTAAAACCCATTTGAGAATGCTTTTCAACTTCCAATTGAGTGAGTGTTGCTTTTAGATAGCACCAAAAATAACCACAAAATCTCCTTTGCAAAATTTTGAAATCCCACACTAGGCAGTGATCTGAAGGGCAAAAACAAAAGAGTTAGATTTCACTTGATGATTTGTCCAATCCACAAGTTTCATTGAAGTGGCTATAATCAAGGATCTCAAGCAATTGTGGAAGATGCACCCTACCCTCAAAGCTTTAGGGTCCCCTCTGGTGGCTCCATTTTGTTAGAATATTATATTCTCTATATTTAATGGTCAATTATGATGTATTTAAGTAGATTAGATATTTTCTGTTTCTAGTAGGTAGACATTTAATGTCTATAGTTGTAGGTGGTTGACATCTTAAATGTCTGTAGGTAGAGGTAGATAGACTCATTAATTCCTACTGTGCTCTGGCACTGCTATATAATGTAATCTTCTGTTCTTCTTAATACAAGTAAGTAATTTACCAGTTCATTTTCTTGAACATGGTATTAGAGCTTGATTAAACTTTTGAAATTCGAAAAAAAAAGATTTTTCAAATAAAAATTTTGAAAGAAATTTTTCAGTGCTTTTTTGAAAAGCTTATTTTTCAGAAGTCGAATTCAGAAGATTTTTTTGAGGGTTCTTGGTTAAAGATTTTCGTGAAAATCGCAACCCTCTTTCCGCAAATTCGTGGGCGCGATTTTGAGAAGCATTTTGGTTGCAAGTTTTCTTCTACTCGCGTGTTTCCTCCTGCTTATGTTTTTTAGACACGTTTCTTTTTGCTTTTCTTTCTAGAGGTGATTAGAGCTCACGTTTTCTTGTCTTCCGCCTCTGGTCACCATTTATGAAGGCCGCTCGAAGGTTTTATTCGCGTTTTTGAGTCTCTTGAAGGTCACACTTTTAAAATGCGAATACTCTTGGTAACGTCGCGCTTTTCTCTTAAAGAAATCTCTTGGCCGCATTTTTGCTCTGTGTTTGGGTGCGATTTGAGTTCTTTCTTGCGTGCGACCTCAAGGTAGGGTTTCTTACGAGCTCCAAACGCGATTACTGTTGTGCAAACACGTTTTTCATCTCCATTTTTTGGTCACATTTTTTATTGATTCTGGGCACCGACGGGAGTTAAATTTGGTTGCAGATTTGTGCCTTCTTCCAGTAGCGATTTTCACATCTTTGAAGACGCGTGGGTTCTGCAACTGGGTCGCGATTTTCAGCAATTTCTCTCACCTGCGTTTTTTCAAACCCTCAATTTGCTCGCATATGGCAATGATTTTCAGCGATCCTTTGTTTTTTGGCGGACTTTTTAAATTTTTCGAGTTTTCTGGTTCATCCATGGCCGTCTAGGGTTTTTGCAAATTTGTCTAGGGTTTTGACCCTTCAGATCAAGTCGATTTTTCTTTTTGATTGCAAATTCTTGGTGGGTTTTTTAAGAGCTGAATTGGGTTGTCTTTAGTTTTTTCTGGGTACCTCATTTTTTGTGCCTCGAAATTTGTGCAAGTGGGTGCTGACGAATTTTTTTGGGTATTTAGATTTTTTTTGGGTTTTTAGTGACATTTTTTGGGTACTCTTTAGGTCTTTTGGGTTTTGTCTTCAAAGTGCCTCAAAATTTGTGCTAGGGTTTCTGCTTTGAATTTGTGCTGTCTTTGTTTTCTTTGATTTTTCCTTCACCAGTTTGACTTCAGGGTACGTGATGGCATCTTTGACAAATATAATGCTCAAAAGCAGCCAAAAGTTCAATGGGAAGAATTACAACACCTGGAAGTAGCACATGCTTATGATCTTTGAATACCGGTGTCTCGATCAGGTCGTTTTGGGGAACTCAACCCGTCCCACTGTAGCTGGGAAGGACCAAGACAAATGGGACGAACACAACCGGGAAGCCGTCATGCTCATCAAACTCTCAATCACAAATGAGCAGCTACCTCAAGTATCGTCTGGCAAAATTGCCACGAAAATCTGGGATCATTTGAAGGACCTTCATGAAACCTCTGATAAGAGTCGTGCGTTCTTTCTTAAGAACATGCTCTTTTCGATAATGATGGATGAGAAGACCCCTCTCTAGGAGCATTTGACAAAGATAAAGGACATTTGCGACCAGCTGGAAGCTTTTGGTTGGACGATGGAGGAAGAGGACATGGTAGTGATCACTCTGAAAAGTTTGCCTAATTCTTATGAACATTTCATCGAGACGCTCAATATTACTTCAACAAATGTTGACTTGAAGTTTCCAGACTTGTGTAGCAAGCTTCTACAACAGGATCGTTGGAGATAGCAGTTTGGAAGCAGTACCAGTTTGTCCTCCACAGAACAAGCGTTCTCTGCGAAGTCTTCTGCTAAGAACAAAGGGAAGGCTCAAACTTCTCAGCCAAAAGGCTCTGGTTCTTCTTAGGACAACAAGAAGAAAAAGAACATTAAGTGCAATTATTGCCATAAATACGGTTACATGAAGGCTGACTGTCGCGTTCATTTGGCTTTTGAACAAAAGAAGTAGGGAGGGTCTCAACAAAAGGCAAATGTTGCGGAGCACATTGAGCAGAAAGAATCTGCATTCTATGCTTTTATGGCCAAGAGAACAACAAATCCAATACAATCTTCTGCCTGGTATATTGATTCTGGGGCATTGCGGCATTTTACTCATCATAAGGATTGGTTCACAAAATTCGAACCATTCTCTGATTCTGTCATTTTTGGAGGAGGCGAAGAGTACATAGTTGTTGGTAAGGGCACTGTCCAAATTCACTCAGGAGGAAGAAATTTACTTTCTTGATGTCTACTATGTTTTAGGCATGGAACATAACCTTCTCTTAGTCAGTCAAATCATGTGGCATTCTCCCCAGTTGGATGTTGTCTTCAGTTCGTCCACTTGCAACATCGTTGATAGGGAGACTTGTACTACAATCGCTATGGGACTTGAGAATCATGGTCTGGATAGACTTGCTAATTCTAGTGATTCTCAGGAGCACGCTCTAGCAGCCAGGAGTACTTCCATCAACAAACTTTGGCATCAACATTATGGGCACTTGAATGTGCACTATCTCTCTCAATTGTCTCGGGAGGGATTGGTTGCTCGTCTCCCTGAGATCCAAACTCAAAATCATGGAGTTTGTGGAGCTTGTCAAGCTGGGAAGCAGCATTAAACACCATTCTCGGATGGTGATTCTTGGCGAGCCTCTAAGGTACTTCAATTGGTTCACGTTGATGTATGTGGACCAATGAACACTCCATCTGTTATTGGGTCCATTATTATTTGTTGATTATTTTAGTTGAAAAATGTGGGTGTATTTTTTGAAACATAAATCAGATGTGTTAAAGTACATTTCAGCAGTTTAAGGCCTTAGTTGAGAAGGAATCGGGTTCTCAAATTGTTACTCTAAGGTTAGATAATGGGGGGGAGTTTTGTTTAGCTGACTTCTCTACTTTTTGTGCTGCACATGGCATTAAGTGCCAACTCACCACACCATACACCCCTCAGCGGAATGGTGTCGTTGAACGTAGGAATCATACCATTATTGAAATGGCTCGTTCTATGCTGGAGTATAGAAATGTACCTAAGAAATACTGGGCTGAAGCAGTTTATACTGCAGTCTACCTCCTAAATCGGTCACCTACACAGGGCTTTAAGAAGATGACTCTAGAAGAAGCTTGGTCAGGATGTCAGCCTAAGGTGGGCCATCTGAAAGTCTTCGGTTATAGAACTCATGTATGGATTCCAAAAGCCAAGTGTACCAAGTTGGACTCCAAGAGCCAGAGACTTATGTTTACTGGTTATAGCGACAATCACAAGGCATACAGGTTGATTGATGTGAAGACAAATCGTCTCAGATTCAGTCGTGATGTTGTGATTGATGAGACTACTGGTCCATTTGTTCCTACTACCAGTCTTGTGGATCAGCCTATGAAGGTTTCTGATGAGGGTGTTCGTCTTCCTCTTGGTTCCCTTGATGGGAGGGCTTAAGAGCATTCTAACTTTGAAGATGAGGAGTCTACCAGTCATGATATAGCACCACTTGATTTTCCTCAAGACTCACATCCAAAAATCCTATGAGATGCTGTTTCTCCTATTCCAGATGTTGGTACTTCTACTCATTGGCCTAAATGGTGGCTCAAGACAATCGGAGATCTTCATGATGATGAACTCATTAAGGGCAGATCAACTTGTAGCAAGAGCAAGCAGCCAAACACAACCAATTTTTCTCTTATGGCGAACATCCACAACATCTATGAGCCTCATACATACTCAGAGGCTAAAGGAATTCTAGAGTGGGAAAAGACTATGGCGACAAAATATCATAGTCTTTTGAAGAATCACACTTGGGTTCTTTCTGATCTTCCTTCTGGGAAGAAACTTATCAGCTGCATATGGGTTTATAAGGTCAAGTATCATGCCGATGGTACTTTCGATAAATACAAGGCCAAATTAGTTGCTCGGGGATTCACATAGCGAGAGGGCATTAACTACGAGGAGACTTTTGCTCCTACTGCCAAGATGAGCACAATTCGTCTTCTTCTCGCTATTGTAGCTTAGTTTGGATGGACGGTTCCTCAAATGGATTTCAAGAGTGCCTTCCTCAATGGTGAGTTGTAGGTTGAAGTCTACATGACGTAGCCTCCTGGTTTCAAGGTTGCCGGCAAAGAACATCAGGTATGCAGGCTCGTGAAAGCACTCTATGGATTGAAATAGGCTCCTCAT
The DNA here is from genome assembly GCA_007258455.2 of Sequoia sempervirens. NCBI lineage: Eukaryota > Viridiplantae > Streptophyta > Pinopsida > Cupressales > Cupressaceae > Sequoia > Sequoia sempervirens. Next base: position 50,108 of record VDFB02156869.1, read on the forward strand.
GCATGGTATATCATGATTGATCAGTGTTGGCGTATCAACTAACACCTCTGGAGTGCAAGTTGGTACAGACGGCTATGCACACTACGCAATGAGTGCTCTTCAAATTAGGAGGGGAAGCTCCCTTGTTGTGCTGACAAAAATGCTTAAAAAGGGAAATAAACTAAACTATATCCTGTCTTTTTTGTCTTAGCTGTAAGAGGCACAAGGCTTTCGAGAAAACTCTATACGTTGCAGCTAAGTATTTTCTGGTTTTGCAAGACTTAACTACATCACACAAAACTAAGTAACTTAAACTATCCAATCCCCTCAAGAATTCAAAGCATGACGAAATGGAGTGGGAATGATTATTTGACGATAAACCGAGTACAAACTCACAATGTGAAGGCAAGGTGGCATGACTATTTGCTTGTCTGAAAGGGCTTATTATTCACACACATCACACGATAAACAAGTACAAATTCTCAACTTGAAGGCAAGGTGGCACATCTATTAGCTCAATCTGAACAAGTTTATTGAACACAAAACATAAAGGATAGCCAACTAGGATAGCAAATTGCATAGGAGAGACACACATACAATCTATGATCAAACTAGCCACTATATCTAAGGCAAGAATTCACCATCATAATTGCATGAAACCCAAGTGGCATAACAATTCATCATAACAGTAAATACTCATGAACAAATATAGAACGAGCAATATTGAAGGCAAGGTAGGCACAACATATATTTCTCTCTCGTGCAAAAGTTATGTACAAATGAGCAAAGCTCTTATTTATAGACATCGAAAGGTGTAGGGAACCCTAAAATCACCTTGAGTCAACTATAGTCTTGCAATGCATGCAAGATTTATTGCTAAACCCTAATAAAGCAAACTGTATAGTTAACTGGAAAACTACCATTAGTTAACCGATACAATTAATCTAAAAATGGACAATGTGCAAGCATGCACGTCCTTATTGAAAGCAAGTTAACTGGAACACTACCATCAGTTAACGTAAACCCTAAATACAACTCCAAGTTAATAAAGATAATTTCAGAATAGACATGCATGAGATAAGACAGTGAGTTAACTTGAAAAGGTAACACCAAGTTTAACTCTTGTGTGTAATGTCTATCCTGAGAGGTGGGAATTGAAGTTTACTGGCTGTGATCTCGAGCAACCAATCCCTTAACGAGATTGTTAATTGCATCACTGTCTGGAGCACTAATACTTTGCCGAAGTATGCTATGTCTGTGTAGCATGTCCTCACTAGCTGTGATCTGGCATTGAAGTTTGCCTCTGCTCCTCATTGCTTCATCGAACAATGCTGACATGACTGTAAGCTGATTAATCTTACAGCCAACGGTCTCCCCACTGAAAATAGTATGAATGAGTGCTTGGAGCTCTGATTGTACATCAGTAAACTCAACATATGCACCATCCTCAATCTGATATCGACACAGTAAGCGAGACACTAAGGTTCTCACAAACTGGAGTGCACTAGTAACGTGCTCTTTACTCTCAGCCAATTCTGATGCCATAGTTTCCTCTATCTTTGCTTTGAAAACCAACTGTGTTTTCCAAAAGTAGATAGCTTCTTTATCCTCTGCATCTGTGACTGATTCATATGCCACACTCGGCTGAGCAATCATAATCTTGTCTCGGGGTTTGCTAATCGCCATGTCTCGTTCCTCATCCTGGAGACGTAGACAGAGCTCTCGAGCATTGTACCGCGACTGATATAGCTCTGTAAGCATAGAACAACCTCTAGCAGCGAACTCCTCCTCCCATTCCTCCAAACACTTGCCGTATGCAACCAGGTGATTAAGCGAGTCCTGTTCTGCTGGAGGCTCACGCATTGGTGGGAGTGCGGCGGTAACATCTGACTTGTGTACAAGGCTAGAAATGTACTGACGAAGTTGTCTAATTTCAGCCTTGAGGGCTGCCTTGTCTTCTCTGTCTTTCAACATTCTATCCCTGGCGTTGTCTATAGCAACTTGTAGGAGATCAACCTGAGTTTGATGTGTGCTACGACCAAGGTTGAATGTGATAACCTCGAAGTCCGAAGATTCCAATTCTTCCAAACTCTTCCCTTATGGAGGTATAGTAGTCTCAATGATGATCTCCATATCAGCATTCCTCTCCACATGGACCATGTTCTTGATCCTCTTGTCTAGCGCATCTTGGTAAACATGATCGAAGTCTTAATGATTAAGGACATAGGATGGCTGCCTCCTCTTCCTTCCTAGTTGAGTTTCAATCCAAGACTGGTCTTGGCTAATGCTACTAGAAGGATCTGTACTAGCAACAAGAGGCTCTAACGAGAGTGAATATGTAGAGGAGCTGTTGCGAGATAGGGAGTCTAAATCCAATTCGATATGAATTGGGATTGGTGACTGCTCTGGAACTGGTGTAGGAACTTGAGGCTGAACCTTAGGCACTGGCGGACTCTGAACTGGCTCTGTGATAGGATGTCTGACAAGCTTCGTGTGCGTATCAATGGGAAGTGCCTTCCCTTTTGAATTGTCTGGCACTTGACTTTTCTTGGGAGGGTTACTCCTCTTCTTCTGTTTGGGTTTTGACGAGGAAGGTAGCGAAGGATCCACCACTGGCGGCTCTGCTCTAGGCACATTTACCCTCCTGGTCTTCTTGCTGTCGAGGTAAAGTATACTATTTTGAATAACTCTACTTGACCTCTCCTTTACTGACGTGTACTCCTTAGCATACCAATCAATTGTTGGCAGTGGCTGTGTGTCAACCTGCTCTCTGAGAAACTGAGGAAGGACTTCTCCTTCATCATTTGATAAACCTCCCACATCTTTTGCCAAGAAAACAAAAATCTGTGAGAGAGAAGCGGCCGTAGCTGCGTCTGCGGACCTTGAAGTCGTCCACACAATTTGCCCAATAGTCCTCCATAGAAGGCTTATGATATGTGCGACCACTGAGGCGTGCTGTGTAACGACCCCAAGGATCATAGGCACGTACATCAACAAGATACTTGAGATGATACCTCTCTAGCTCTTGTCTTGCAACTTTGGTATCAACTGCCGTTTTGCACCAATATATTCCAAATTGAAAGGGAAAATTGGCAGCTGGTTTATGCTTGTGGCGCAAATGACGATGAACATCATGTAACTGCCTTAGGAACTCCATAAAAACTGTTCTATCCGAAGGATAGCATGGAAGCATGGCTGGATTTCTTGTAAATCCATATACTCAGATATAGGTGTATGTCGGGAACTAAATGAACCAGTCCGCCCAACCATCCATCGCTGATCTAGCAATTGTCGAGATACGAACGTGCAACTCCTGGTCCAAATTTCTCACTGTATAAGTCAGGAAAGCCTCGTGAACACGCTTGAAGTGACGTTCAGCCTTAGTGAACTCAAGTTGATCGTAATAGTGATAGACTTTCTAAACACTGAGAATGCCAACGGTGTTTAACACCCGGAACTGACCCTAATAGGTGATCAAGTACACGAGGTAAGAACACATGTGAAACTTGTGGGCAACTAGGAAATCGGTGATTTGCTTGTGGAGAACATTGTTCATGAAGGATGCCCAATCATAATGCTCCTACCCAAATATGATGCGGCCAATGATGTAATACATCCAGGGCTGGAAAACATTTGCATGTGAATGTCCTGAGACACGATTCAAGAGTGTGATTAGAATCGCGTACTCATCCTTGTACTCACCACGACCCACATTGTTTGGCAATTTGTTCTTCGCTTGTTTCAACCATCGTTTTGCCATCTTGCTTTGGCACTTGTCTACATTAGCGTTAAATGCATGCTCACACTACTCCATAGAAATGACCAGACTGCTTGGGTGCTGAGGGAGACCAAAACTTCTCTCAACGTCTAGAGGCTTAAGATTGCAAATGATTCGTCCATCTATTAACACTATCTCACGAGTAGCAGAGTTGTAATGCTTGATAGAAGACATCACGAACTCAACACAATGAGCAGAGATAGGTATGGAAGTGGCCTCAAGTAAACCCATACTGCTGAATGTTCTAAATAATTGAATCTTTGATCTTGACTGGATCTAAGATTGCCTCTGGCAGCACCTTGTGGAGATTCGTCTCAACTGTCCCGATAAAGTCGTTAGGACTAATTTGGTCCTGTATTCGAGCTAAGTGTATTGCATTTTGAAAAACTCGCCCGTTGACTCTGAAGTCGACTATGTTCTGACAAGATTTCTGGAAAAGCTAAAAATAGCCTGCTGAGGCTAAAAATAGCCTATTGAAGGGTTATTTTCGGCGAGAAATTTTAGATATGGGTTTTATCCAGAAAAAGATTCTAAGACGACCCAGAATGTCAAAAATGTGAAAATCTGACTTCTAGTCGACCATGCAAGGAATTTTTAGTTGAGAAAATTAGAAACTTGAGAACTGATGCTCTGGAGTTAAAAATTCTTGAAAATTCAAGCACATGAATTTAACTCGAGGAAGCTATATAGAATCGATCTAGATGAATAAATTTGTCGAATTTTGCCAACTTTAGGAACATGCGAATTGAAATGTGAGAGAATTTAGAGAATCTGAGAGGAGAAAAGAGGTTTTTTGAGTGTCTTTCTTTGTCAAAATCTCCACTTATTTCTCAAATTTGCTGATAAACTATGAACTTGCACCTAGAAAAGGAATTGTTTGATGAAATCACCATTGAAAACTGATAAAATCGCCCAATCCTTGGAGAAAATTGCCTTTACCTTGAAGAAATACGAATTTCTTGAGCTAGATGATGAGTTAAATGATAGTCGCCATGTTTAAATAGATTAAATTCACACCACAATGTTGACTGCAAGATTTAAAACCCTCGACTGAAAAATAATGTTTTTGATTGGACCCCCTCCAGTTACACTGACACTGACTTGGAGTTCGGAATAAAATAATAATAAAAATAATATTCATCATGCAATTACATGCATTTTTGAAATCTCGGCATAAAGAGGCGCCAATTTGAGAAAATCGCCATTTAATGCTTGTACATGCAAAATAAATATTTAATATTATTTTATTTAGTTAAGAAACCACGTAAGACACTTGGACTCGTCCGACGGACTTCACTGATTTTGAAAAGTCCTTATTTGTCCTCATAGGCATCCATTTGCTCAAGATATGACGTTTTTTACTAACTCCTTGCTTTGTAGTTGACTACAAAGTTATAACTGACCATATTCAACACTGATTTTCGGGTGACTAGATGATGTTGAGATTGAGCGGGGATATTCATCGTGAAGCCTGCAAAACAAGGATCAAATGTCTACTGGGAGTCATCACTGCAAAATCCAACGTTTAACACCTCAAAAAATTAGGCACCTTTGATTAAATTGATTTTATGACACCAGACTTGGCCATTTCTCCAATCTGCTATCTAACGCTTCAAACGGCTGCTAACAATGAACGGTGAACCCTGCTGATTGGATGATAGGCTCACTGTGTGACTAGAAGTATTCCGCATCCAACAACTGTACGTAAAGCACCCGAAAGCTGTATTAGGGATCCCAAAAGCAAGGGTGCCCTTGGCCTGAAAAGGCTCAAACACCATTTTGACAAAAGTACAACTTTCAACCAGATGCCCTACTTTGACCTTTGATATTGGGAGCGGGGGTGACTTGATTCACGCACCGTTCGTCTCAATGCATAGCTAGAAGGACCTATGAGAGATGTCTCTGGAGGCGACGAAGCAAGAAAACTGCTTCTAAGACCTCAAAGAGAAGGGCGCCTTTTCCAAGATGAAATATACGACCAGACTTGGCCATTTTCCAAGCAGTCTTCGTTTTTCAGTATTCTGCAAAGACCTCGCATGTACGAGCGTTTGCCAAATCCAGGAGGCTGACGACTGGGCTTGTTGGATAGCTGGAGTAATTGCGCACAAGTCTCGTGAAGACTTCGAAAGCTAATAACCCCATTTGACAGGCCTAAAGGCTAGGCGCCCCTGGCCTACAAAAGTACAGGCGAAAATACCATGCTTCTCCACCCTTTGATTTACGTGCCTCGTAGGATCTCTGCCACGATCTCTCAGAATATCGGATTGATAGGCTGACTGGTGCACTGCAAAGCCAGACTAGAGTAACAAAGATCTCAGGAAGACCTCATCTGCAAACTCATCCATCTTAGGGGTCATTTTGAAGGGCGCCCTTGGGCTACAGGGGCACAATTTTACATTAGAGAACTTTTGGTGATGTGAAGCCTCCTTGTAATCTCATCTTCTAACCTTGACTACCGGAGCTCTGGGTCTCGGATGTTTGCATTCGATAACTCATCAGATAGACAAACTAGTCGTGAAGAGATTAAATGCATTAGCAGGCAGGAATGCCAGAATTTAGACCTCCTTTAAGAAGGGCGCCCCTGGGCTACAGGGGTGCAAAAGCTGTGAACTAACAACCTTTTGCAATCTGCAGTCTCTTGTACCTTAGCTTCTGATGTCAATTACCAGAGTTGTAGACCTCGGATAACCTCGTAGGATAGCTTGACGGATAACTGGGCTAATTCTAAAGAGATTGACTGCGTTTACAAGCACATGCCACAAGATCTGGGCCTTCAAAGAGAAGGGCGCCCTTGAGCTACAGGGACGCAGATTTGCTTCTGCCTGAGAAATCTTCATAAATTTGATCATTGAAATCTTCGTCTTGGCTACTGAAATGACTGTGCAAAGGTATAATTGTCGTCGTGAAATGCTCCTCCATTGTGAAATGCCTCGTTCTGAGTCCGCGATTCAAGTTTTGATCAACAGATACTGCTTTTGATTGACACAACATTGACCAAAGTCCATGCTTGATATTGCCCAAAATTGTATTTGACATCATTTTAGCAAGGTTTAGACTCTTTTAAGCAAAATGCCTTGATGAAGCAAAAAATTTGGTTTGGGTACAACGATCAGTACTTGGTTGATCATGGTTTTCAGCGCAGTCCTTTAGACACTAATTTGTATGTCAAACACTTTGGTGATGATATTCTCTTTCTTGTTGTCTATGTTGATGACTTGATCATTACTGGCAGTTTAACATTTTTGCTTGCAGTTCTCAAACAGGATTTGTGTCAGGCTTTTGACATGACAGATTTGGGGCTTCTCCATTACTTCTTGGGTATTGAGGTTTCGCAAACAACTGATAGTATTTTTATCTCTCAGTCTAAATATGCTCGAAGTCTGTTTGACAAATTTCGGATGCAGGATTGCAAACTTGCCTCCACACCTATGGAGAAGGGGCTGAAGTTGTTAGCGAACTCTGACTCAACTTTGGTCGATGAAACGACATTCAAGCAACTAGTGGGCAGTTTCATCTACCTCACTGCCACTAGACTTCACATCAGTTTTGCAGTGAGCTACATTTCTCGCTTCATGACAGCTCCAAAAGCTGATCATTGGATTGCAGCGAAGCGAGTGCTGAGATATGTTATGGGCAATTCAAATTATGGCATTCTGTATGGCAGGTGCAAGGATCCAAAGCTGATTGGATACACAGACTCAAATTGGGCAGGTTCAGTGGATGACAGAAAATCCACTTCTGGGTATGTATTCAATTTGGGTACAGGTGCTGTAACATGGACTAGCAAGAAGCAACAGGCAGTGGCTCTTTCCTTGACTAAAGCTGAATATCGAGGAACAGTTAAGGCAGCATGTGAGGCAGTTTGGCTCCGCAGGATGCTTTTTGACATGCAAATGTCACAAGCAGGACCTTCTCCCCTGTACACTGATAATCAAGGGTTGCTCAAACTGGCCAAAAATCCAGTCTTTCATGAATGTACCAAGCATGTCGAGCTTCATTGTCACTACATTTGCAAGTTGGTAGAAGATGGATCAGTTCAGCTGCAGTATGTTCTGACAGCGGATCAGACTGTAGATATTCTCACCAAGTCTTTGAGTCCGGATAAGTTTGTCAAATTTAGGGGGCAACTTGGTGTTGTTGATGGATTGACCATTAAGGGAGGGTGTTAGAATAGTGTATTCTCTATATTTAATGGTCAATTATGATGTATTTAAGTAGATTAGATATTTTCTGTTTCTGGTAGGTAGACATTTAATGTCTACAGTTGTAGGTGGTTGACATCTTAAATGTCTGTAGGTATAGGTAGCTAGACTCATTAATTCCTACAGTGCTATGGCATTGCTATATAATGTAATCTTCTGTTCTTCTTCATACAAGTAAGTAGTTTACCAGTTCATTTTCCTGAACACATTAAAGTTGATTTTGAGACACATTTCACTAGATCTCTTAACACTGGTTGCAGCTTACCCTTCAAGACCCATGAATGAGGGTTAAATTTATAGCCAAAATTATTAAAGGTAAGGTAAAGACGAGCTTTTTAGGTCACCACCCAGTGACACACCAATTTGGTACCTTATGCAAAGCCACATGGGGATTGTTTATCCATTTACCTTATGTATTGTTCGATGAGGTGCACATACCCTATCCCTATCTAGTTCCAAACATTTTGCTTCCTCTGTGATAGACATTAGGAGTGTGATAGAATATTTTACTTGTCACCAAATTAGAGAAGCCTTTTAATTGAATACAAAAAGATGTTGAGTGAGCTATCTTGGGTTCTACACTATGGAAATACAATAAATGCTACAATAATGTATTACACAAAACCTTAAAGATCACGTATCAACAATTTCTGAATTGGGTGCATTTCACTGTTGATTATACACATCTGAATGAAATTTTAATATAATGCACTATAAAATACTAATGTATGTGAATATGTAAGAATTGTAGAGAGTGCAAATGCGATGCTTAATCCATGTTTAAGGAGTTGTCTGTTAGGATTCCCCCTCTCTACCCTAGCAATAGTTTGTCTCTAGTCATAGAAGGTTGCTAGTCTTTTGTTGTCACTAATCATTTATTGGAGCCTATTTTTTATTTTGCAAATTGAGTGACATACTAGATACACCATCCTCATTGAATTCCTAATGAAATTAACTATTTCTCTACTTAAGATCCTCAATGTACACCGGACTAGTCTAGCGATTGTGTGTACTTCATGCTTTTCAGGATCACAAGTCTCATCAACAGCAAGTACCAGTTCTGCATTGTGAAGCAGAGACAAGGAAGTTGCTGTCACAACCAAACCTGAGTTTTGAGATTTATTTAAGAGGGGCAACTCTGCCAGTCCTTAAGACATTCTTTGAGGTCTTTCAAATTAAGTGGTCAATGTCAGTATAAAAAATCTCCTCAACTTGTGAAGCCACTGAATTCTAACCTTTAATCTTGAAACTTGTACTTTATTAACAGTGTTTAAATTAATCAAACTCCCATGGGTGCCACTCTGATATGATTTGCAGTGAAGAATTAAAGACAAGGAACAGAGGTTGTGAAAGGTGGATCTCCTGTAACTTAAGCATGAGGAAGAGCTGATGCTTATTGAATAACTGCTAGCAGAAAGATCTGAGGTTGAAAAGAGAAAGTGAAGACTGCAATGCAATGTTAATTGATGTTTGAATGAAAGGTTTGCAGGTGTTTGTAATAATCAAAGAGTGAATTGCAGTCAGAATGGATAGTAATACCAAGAAGATTGAGGTGAATGGCAAATGATGTGATACTTGACAAAGTACAAATCATGTAGGTGTGAATTGATTTATAAGTGAAGGTGAGGTAGTAAGGGCGCTAAATTACCTCAAATCACATTATGGTGGGAAAGTTTGTAGATGTGTGTAGATTTGGGCTTGCGTGTGCAAACTTGCATCTGCACATTGATACATTACACTCAGATTTTCTTTGACCCATACTTATCCTTTTCAAAGGGACAGAAAATGGACTTTTGGGCTTCCAATGACAAATTTACGAATGCCAAGATTCTTTATGACCCCTGTTTCTCTGATATTTTCTTATGATTGACCATTGTAAAGAATTTAATTTGGGTGTGCGGATACCTACTGGCAATTTTACAGTTGAAATGCAATATGTACTTGGACTTGCCACAGTACATTACCATATTGAAGGCTAGATTTTGGGGCCTTGAGTCCTTGTAGGTGTAAGTGTAATTGAAAAACACAGTCTGTGGTCCAGAAGCCTGATGATGTATGGAACTTATTTGGATTACACCTTCCTAGTCAAACTTTCATACTTGTGAGTGCAATTCTACATATGCAGATGTGCAATACAAAGCCAGGTTCCTAACTAACTCCTGATAGATCAAGTTTGATTTTGCCGGACCATGGGACATAAGTTGTCATGTCCCCTCTGTCTAAAAAGGGAGTTTGTTTTTTTTTAAAGCATTCCTAATCACTATAATAATATATTATATTTAATAATAATAATATTAATGTTAGAAATAATAAATAAAATATATAAATATAAATATAAATTCAAATTTGAATTTTGGGCAGGCTGTTTGGCTCTTTGCGACCTATATGCAAACTGATGATTTAACCTACTTCTGTGCCTGATTTCCAACACATTGGATTATGGTAAAATTTGTGTTTCGGCTTCATTTGTTCATTCAGATGAAACCCTCAATGGCTTTGTGAGAGAGGTAGACGAAACCCTACCTTTCTGTTTTGTGAGCAATTTCGTTAAGTTTCAAGGAGCTGCAGGTCCTAAAATACTGTTCACCGTGTCTGGTGTAGGGCAAATTTGTGCATTGTCATGCATACAGCGGAGCACAATTCCTGGAACACATAGATACACCCACAATCTTAACCAGTGTGCAAGGAACAGCCATCTACGGACATCAAGTTGAAGATTCAGAGGAGTTGAGTGTGGCAAGTTCATCTTAGTCCACTCAGCACCTGGAATCAGCATTGAAACTCTAAGGAAACTGCACCCATCAGAGTTTTCATCATTTATTGCGACACAAGATAAATATCACTACCACCTGGAAGGTGAATTGTGATTTGGCAGATCTGGTGCCAAATCAGGTTTCTTTACCACCACCCTTCTCCCCTGCAAACTACTGGGAGCTTTGAAAGGAGAGCCACAACCATTAAGCAACCATGGGAGACTGGAATTCAAGCATTGACCCTTACGAACATCTCTGTCAAGGATCAGTCCACTCAGGAAGAATCCGTTTTCAGAACGCTGGGTAAATTCCTGAGGGGCCAGTATTAGCATCATAAACCCTAGGCTGATCTCATCCAGCCAGCTGGGCTTCTACTGGTATTTCACCTACCTAAGAAGTTGTAAATCAGTGAGTTATATGAACTGTAACAGACCAGGTTTAAATCTTTACCAGCAGCAGTTGTGAATCATATCGTTTTTTTCCTGCAAGTTATTCTATCACTGTACTTTGCTCTGTGTCTAAAACCTTGCTTGCACATATTGCTAGTTCATTGAAGTATAATGAAGTGCTGCTTAATTAACTGATTGGTTATGATGTTAGTTTCAGTAATCTGTAGTTGTAGAAACAGTTAATGAAACCCTAGGTATTTTACATAAGTGTGTGAATATTCATTTGGGAATTCCATGCTGATATTTGCCAACCTAACTCATTCCAAGACTAAGCCAATATGAGCATCTTCTGGCTGCATGGGTTGGCAAATTTACATTTTCAATTCATAGCAGGGCTCTGCTTTCCTGATATGTTAGTTACATGGTGAAATCTGGATTCCTTACTAAGACTTTCAGGATGAAAACTGCTAATTTGTATTTTTGAGAATTGCATGGTGAGACCCAATCCTCCAACAGGAACAGTGACTAGAATATATTTTAAATTTTTTAAAATTAATTTTGAGACTCAAGGGATAATTCCAATGAAGCATAAAACAATGAGTAGATTGATCTACTAACTCGAAAGGGACAGTGACAATCTTTACTCTTCAACTATGGCTCATCAGAGGGGAGAACAATTGATTTATGGAGATCATTGATTCAATCTGGACTCAAATGACACAATCTTGAATCTATTTGAAAATTTGATGGTTAAAAGTTTGCGGTAACAATTAGAAAATAGGTCTGCCATGGTGTTAAATTGGGAGACTGAGAACTCTGTTTTGGCCTGAATTGGTCATCTTGTAATATGCTGTTACTATTTGAGAAATGTGGCATCATTGCAAATCCTGAGCAGTGTATCTATTTTAGCTTAATGAGAAAACCTTCTAGATTTATGTATCCACTTATTTAGACAAGGTCAGTTGGATATATCTTAGTCACAACTAGATACAAAGGATGGTGACCATTAATAGGTAATATATTATTTTAATGCCCTCCCTTAATGGTCGATCTATCAACTACACTAAGAAGCCCTTAAATTTGACGAACTTATTCGGGCTTAGAGACTTGGCGAGAATATCCGTAGTTTGATCCTCTGTCATAACATACTGCAATGCTATGGATCCGTCGTCGACAAGTTGATGGATGAAGTGACAATGAAGATCAACATGCTTTGTCCGTTCATGGAAGACTGGATTCTTGGCGAGTTTCGACATCCCTTGATTGTCGCAATATAAGGGAGAAGGTCCTGCTTGAGACATTTGCATGTCCGAGAGCATCCTTTGAAGCCAAACTGCCTCACAAGCTGCCTTAACAGCTCCTTGATATTCTGCTTTGGTCGAGGAGAAAGCCCTTGCCTGCCGCTTCCTGTACCCAAACTAAATACATACCCTGAAGTAGACTTTCTGTTATCAACAAAACTTGCCCAATCTGAGTCTATATAACCAATCAACTTTGGATCTTTGCACCTCCCATATAAAATGCCAAGGTCGAAAGTGCCTTTCACATCTCAGCACACGCTTTGTTACAACCCAATGTTTAGCTTTAGGGGCTGACATGAAGCAAGAGATGTAACTCACTGCAAAGCTAAGGTCAGGTCTAGTGGCAGCGAGATAGATGAGGCTGCCCACAAGTTGCCTGAATTCTTATTCGTCTTGCACGGGTGAATCCAACTGAGCTGATAACTTCAGCCTCTCTCCATAGGTGTAGATGTTGGTTTGCAATCTGTCATCCAGAACTTGTCCAACAAGCTCTTAGCATACTTTGACTGTGAAATGAAGGTACTACCAATAGACTACCAAACCTCTATATCGAGGCAATAATTGAGGAGTCCCAAATCTGTCATGTCAAATGATTTACTGAGATTATGTTTGATCTCCTCAATCAGATGATTTGAACTGCCAGTAATGATTAAGTCATCAACATAGACAACTAGGAACAAGATATAATTACTAGTTCGATTAACATACAAATTAATGTCAGAAGGACTTCGTTGAAGGCCATGATCAATAAGGTACTGATCAATCTTCATGTACCAAGCTCGTAGTGCCTGCTTAAGGCCGTAGAGTGCTTTCACCAATTTGCATACCTGGTGTTCTTTACTAGAAACCTTGAAACCAGGAGGTTGCGTCATGTAAACTTCTTCTTGCAAATTATCATTGAGGAAGGCACTCTTTACGTCTATTTGATGGACTTTCCATCCAAACTGAGCTGCTATTGAAAGGACAAGCCGAATGGTACTCATCTTGGTTGTAGGGGCAAAAGTCTCCTCATAGTCAATGCCCTCTTGCTGTGAAAACCCTTTGGCTACCAACCTAGCCTTGTATTTATCAAGGGTTCCATCAACCTTATACTTAACCTTGTAAACCCATTTGTAGCCTATGTGTTTCTTCCCATGCAGAAGATCTGAAAGCTCCCAAGTGTGATTCTATATGAGACTATGATGTTTAGCTGTCATACCTGTTCCCACTCATGTGTGTCTTTAGCCTCTGTATATGTTTGAGGCTCCAAAATGCTATGAAGGTTGGCCATAAGAGCAAAATTCACTGTATTTTGCTGTTTGCTCTTGTTCTGAGCAGATCTACCCTCTTGTAACTCATCCTCATGAAGAGCACCAATCGTCGAAGCCCACCATTTAGGCCGAAGAGTAGATGAACCGATATCGGAATTAGGAGGAACAACCTCTATTGGATCAGCTGGAATTGACATATCTGGAAGAACATCTAGATCTTGTTGAATAGGGGCCGGCGGTGGAAGCGGCTACTGAGGTGCCTGCACCTCTACAAAATCCCTCCCATAAAGTGGACCAAGTGGAAGATAAACACCCAAATCAGAATCTTTGTGAGGCTGAACCTCAGAACAAATAGGAGAAGATTGATAGAAGAGCCCACAATTCTCATCAACCATGACATCACGATTGAAGATAGACGATCAGCGTTTGCATCTATCAGTCTGTATGCCTTATGGTTCTCACTATAACCTGTAAACATGAGTTTCTGGCTCTTGGAATCCAACTTAGTACGTTGAGCATCAGGAATCCAAACATGAGCGGTGGTGCCAAAAACCTTCAGGTGACTAATGTTCGGCTTACGTCCAAACCAGGCTTCTTCAGGAGTCATCTTCTTCACAGCATGAGTAGGAGATCTGTTCCGAAGATAAACAACCGTATACACTGCTTTAGCCCATAACGTCTTAGGAACATGTCTATGCTCCAACATAGAACGTGCCATTTCAGTAATGGTGCGATTGTGACACTCGACTACACCATTTTGCTGAGGGATGTAAGGTGTGGTGAATTGGCACTTTATGCCATGTGCAACACAGAATGTGGAGAAATCTTTGGAACAAAATTTCCTCCCATTATCAAACCTAAGAGTAATAATAGAAGAACTAGACTCTATTTCTACCAAGGCCTTAAACTGTTGAAATATGCTAAACACCTTTGATTTAAGCTTCAAAAAGTACACCCACATCTTTTTGCTGAAATCATCAACAAAAAGCAAAAAATACTTGGATCTAGTAACGGAAGGCGTGTGCATTGGACCACATATATCAGTGTGGACCAACTGTAAAACCCTAGAAGCCCGCCATGAGCTGCCATCGGAGAAAGTAGTCCGATGTCACTTTCCAGCTTGACAATCCTTGCAAAATCCATGAGTTTGAGTTTGAATCGCAGGTAGATCACGGACGAGATCATCTCATGATAACTGAGAGAGATAGTGCATGTTCAGGTGCCCATAACGCTGATGCCAGAGATTGCTGATAGAAGTGCTCCTGGCTGCCATAACGTGCTCTTGAGAATCACCAGAATCAACAAGTGTATAAAGACCATGATCCTCAAGTCCCTGGATATTGTAGTCCACATCTCTCTATCAATTATATTGCATGTATGTATATTGAAGTTGATGTCTAACTGAGGAGAGTGAGTCATAATTCTAACTTACAGAAAGTAAGTTATTCTCCATGCTAGGTACAAAGTATACATTGAGAAATATCAAATTTCTCCCACTAGATTGAATGTAAACGTTGCCCTTGCCGACAATAGCATACTCTGCACCTCCTCCAAAGATAACCGAATCTCTGAAAGGCGTGTATTGAATGAACCAATCCCGACGATGTGTGAAATGGCATGAAGCACCAGAGTCATTGTACCAAGCAAAAGTGTTTACAAGATCTGTAGGACTCTTTGCCATGAATGCAAAGAAGGCATACTCCTTTTGCTCAGTGTGCTCTGCCACATGTGCTTGCAGTCTAGACGCTCCTTGCTTGCCTTGTTTAGAGGCCAAGTGTTTCCGGCAATCCTTCTTCATGTGGCCAAACTTGTGACAATAATTGTATTGAATATTCTTTGACTTTGAAGAATCTAAAGATTGCCTCTGTTTGTGCTGCTGAAAGGCCGAAGGCTTGCTCTTATTCTTCTGAAATGTCTTTGTAGGGAATGCTTGCACTGAAGAGGATGAAGTGGCTATAGTACCAAAGTGTTGTTTCCAACGATCTTGCTGTAGAAGTTTGTTGCAGAGATTTGGAAACGTCAAGTCAACATTAGTCACTGTAATGTTGAGCGTCTCAATAAAGTGCTCATACGGATGTGGTAAACTCTTTAGAGTGATCAACACCATATCTTCTTCCTCCAGCTTCCGACCAATAGTCTCGAGCTGATCTCAAATGTCCTTGATCCTGGTCAACTGTGCCTACAAAAGTGTATTCTCATCCATGACGATGGAAAACAACATGTTCTTTAGAAAGAATGCACGACTCTTGTCGGAAGTCTCATGAAGAGCTTTCAGAAGATCCCAAATCTCTCCTTCGCTGATTTACCTAAAGGAACATGAGGTAACTGGTCATCAGTGACTTACAACTTTATGAGCATAACGACTTCCCAATTCTGCTCATCAAACTTCATCGGATCCTTATCAACTGTGAGAGGTCGTGTTGTGGTGCCCAGAACAATTTGGTAAAGACATCGATACTCAAATATCGTCATCATACGCTGCTTCCATGTGTTGTAGTTGCAATCTAAGTCACAACATTCGGCGAATCTCATGGATGAGATTCGAATTTCACCAAATTTCAATCCCCCCAAAAAAAATTGTTTAAATTCGCGAATGCATTCGTACGGTATAGTCGAGCTATTTTTGTTGACTAAAATATATTGTTTTCAAATATTTTCATCTTGTTCGTGCCTGAAGTTGTAGAGTTTGGTGAAGAGTAATTTCATGCCTGAAAAGCTCCAGTCTGGTTTTTCTTGCGCCGTCAAATTTCCCAAAAGTTGCAGAGTTTATCTCCATATCCACGACTGTATTTTACTTGTCTTTCCTGCTTAACTCCAAATCCGCGATTGACGACCTGCATTTTCTTTGACTCTCGTCGGCGACCTGCTTTGGCATTCACAACGGCTTCACGACTTTGGCACAACTTCGCTAGTTTTTTTTTCCTTATGTTTGTTGTAGATTTTATTTGTTTTTACTGCCTTTTATGCATTTTAGGGTTAATTTTTCTATATTAAAAATTTAAAGCTATGAAATGCGTTTTTTTTTTTTTTTTTATAGAATTATATTTATTAATATAGTTTATAATAAATTATAAAATATGAATTATATTATATTATAACAGTTGTAATAGTTTTTTAATATAATATAATAAATTATAAATTATAAACTATATTATTACCTTATAATTTATATTTATTAATATATATTTAAATTTTTAATAATATAATTAACATGCTAAAAATTAATTCTATTAAAAAACTCTAATATTAAATTAATTTAAATAGAATTAAATTTTATTATATTAAATTGTTATATAATAATATAACTTTATACTATTTATAATTTTATTCTATGCTTTTTATTTTATTTTATTTTTTTATTGGTAAGTGCTATCAAAGGGGATAGTGCTCGTTTACATAGGTACCAGATGGCAACATAAGCCAAAAATATAGTGCTACTAGACACCATGACACATCATCAACCCTATTACATTAGCAGAAAATGGTAGATAACAACCAGATTTCTACCCATTTCAATTGCCCTTGCTAGATTGCTCTCACTAAGCCAAGACTGCCCGAAACCCACGAATCTGATGAATGCATCCATGTTTGAATTTATCACCCTTGTTCGGAAGACTTCCCACGCGTTTGCCACAAAGTTCTCTCGTGTCTCCTTATGCCGTCTTAAGTCTTCAGCTTCGAATGCCTCACCCTCCTCTTCATCAGCTTCCATGTCGGCAATGTCAAAAAGCAACCGAAGATGGCTTACTAGACCCAACTTGTCCAATTGAAGGATAGCATTCGCCATCGTAGTCACATTGATCTTTGCCACAAACCCTCCAAGAAGCTCAACCATCCTCTCTCGAGAGCCAAGAATATCCACCAAGGGCCCGATCACCGTTTCATAAATCTTCCCATCGCACCAGTGTCGTTCTTCTTGAATCACCCCATTCACCACACTTGTGATCGCTTCTAAAACCACAGGCGTTGGGCATTGAAGAGAAGACGACATTGCACTTCCCGAGTCTCTTTATTGTAGAGGCAACTAAGGCCGAAAGAATGAACCATCCTAATCCCTCCTGCGCTTCACACACAACCCACAGTGATCATAGATTGCATTTGCCACCGATTGGCACAGGCCTATATAACACATCAAGCCAAGCCAATGGAGGGCAGTCACTACAACATCCGACACCATTTTAGAAACCAAATCCCAACCAAATCTTACTGTAAAGGTCCGCCAACACCGCCAGCCTCTAGCATGTGAATCGTGTACACCGATTCACGGGTCCGGAGTCGCCTTGAGAAGACCACCACACGACTTCGCCTTGTCATCATCTATGATGACCTAGAGTTCCATCCACTGAGTAGTGGAAGAATCAACTTGTACCTCAGTTTCTTGATTAACACCCCAATTTGCCAACAAATCTGCTACTTTGTTTGCTTCTCTGTACACGTGTGTAAGAGAGAAGTCTATGAGTTTGCCAAGAAGCGATTTAATCACGTCAATCCAATTTCCAATCCTCCAATTTGGAGACCTCCTCGAGGAGATTGCCTGGATACAGATATGCGAATCCCCTTCGATTTCCACAGCGTCAATGCCTTTTTGAATGCATAGCTGAAGGCCAAGAGCCAATGCTTCCAACTCAACAATGTTGTTTGATCGGACTCCTAAATTCTTTGATGCTGCCCACACACAATT